>JAVJIF010008419.1:0-121172 GCA_038442645.1 Agave tequilana
ATAATATATATATATATATGAGAAAAATTTATATCAGCCCGCGGGCAGAGAGTATTCTCTCAGCCTGCGGTGACGTGGCTCAATTTGTCACCTCACTGACTTGCGGCCCGCTTTTAGGTAGAAGTTAAATTACCAAATACCCCTTATGATAACTTTTCCTTATTGTTTATTATTATTTTTCTCCCCCTTTTATTTGTTTGCGCTCTTTATATGATATAATTTACTTTTCACCCTATTTCCTGACCTCTTTTTGAAAGATCTAGTTTCACCTTTTCAGTCTGCGATAAACTTTTTTCTGAAATATAAAATCTTTTGAGATCAATTTTTTCTGCAAAATATTTAATGTCGACGTCTGAGCAGTATACCGGCGATCTTAATATGGAAGATATTGCATCTGGTTCTACTTTCTCTCAGAATATTGAAAATCTTGAAGGGTTGACATCTCTGCATGCCGATCAACAGGTTTAAATTGTTTATATCTATTTTAAAAACAATTTCTTAAATATTTAATGTTTTTCTCTTTAGACTATGAGGTACTGCGACCGTTTAATATTCGGTCGCATCTTATTTGAAAATAATCTCCGGCTGTGAATTCTTTTTTCTATGGTATGCGTCTTAGGTCGCAGTCTTTAGTAAGGAGTAATATATATTTCTTCACATAGGGATAACTGCGACTTAGGTCATAGTCTTAGTAAGGAGTAATATAGATTTCTTCACATGCGGATAACTGCGACTTAGATCGCAGTCTTTAGTAAGGAATAATATAGATTTATTCAGATACTGATTACTGCGACTAGAGTCGCAGTCTTCAATAAGGAGTATTATAGATTTCATCCTATGTGAAATCTTATTTTTATTTACTGCGACTTAGGTCGCAGTCCTTTTAGTAAGAAGTAATATAGATTTCTTCTCATACGATAACTGCGACTTGGTCGCACAGCTGATAAGAATTAATTGTTTTCATCTCTTATGCGACCTGGTCGCATTTATATAACTTATATTTTAGAATACAGTGATATCTAAAAAATATTATATTCATTTAATTCGTGTAAATTCTTTTTGTAGGATATGAATGCACATGCAGAAATGTCTGGAAGCTCAGATAAGTTTATAGGGAAACAGTTCCTGTCGCATATGGAAGCATACAATTCTACAATTGTTTTGCAAGGAATAGAGGTTTTAGCGTGAGAGAAAAAGTACAGATAAGTCACGGAAGCCTCCTCATGAGATTATTTGCAGAAGATTTTGCTGCACAAGGAAGGGCTGAAGAAGTTGTGTGACAAAAGACAAGAGGGGCTTACAGTGCATCGTCGAGTTAACACTAGAGTATCTTGTCCTGCTGAGATGCATATCCGTCTTCGTTTATTTTTGACTCAACTCGATATGGGTTATCACAAATTTGTTGATACTCATTCACATGAATTGTCTAGCCCGGATAAGGTACATCACCATTACTCTCACCAGACTCATCGTTCAACAATTAGCAGAACCATTATGAGCAATCTGGTTGATGTTGGAATGCGGCCTTCAAATATTTCCCGGGTTGTTAATGCAATGAGCCAGGGAGAAGGCTGTGAAGAAGTGCCCCTCAACAAGTTATTGATTTCACTCGTCAACGTAGAAATAACTGCGGTCATGAGTTTATTAATATTATCAAATATTTTCAAGAGAAAGCCGAGACCGATCCAGAATTCTTCTTTTCAAGTGAAGTTGATAACGCGGGCACACTTAGAAGCATTTTTGGGCTGATGGAAGAGCTATTTCCTCGTATCTGAGCTTCTGTGATGTGATCGTTTTTGACACCACATACAGGACTAATCAGTTGAGCTTGCCATTTGCTCCATTTACTGGAGTAAATCATCACCGGCAGTCAATTTTGTTCGGCTGTGCAATGCTTGCTAATGAGCAGAGGGATACTTTTGTTTGGTTATTCCAAAAATGGCTCAAGTGCATGCATGGAGTTGAACCGAAGCTGATTATTACTGATCAGGATGCGCAGATTGGTGAGGCCATCAAGATTGTTTTCCCGACGTCTCGGCACCGTTACTGTTTCTGGCATGTACGGAAACATATTGCCGAGCAACAAATCCCAATGGCTAACAAGTATGGAGAAGATATGGTCTCCGATTTCCATGCTTGGTACACCTCCCGCGATATAAGCACTTGTGAGAACGATGGCGTCTGATGAGTGAAAAATATCAGTTAGAAGAAGAAGATGGCAGTTGGTTGATGAAGATGTACAGGCTTCGTGGACATTGGGTTAATGCATATCTCAAGGATGTTTTCTCTGCTGGAATGACAACCAGTCAGAGGTCCGAGAGTATTAATTCCTTCTTTGATGGTTTTGTTAACTCAAACACTAAACTAGTGGAATTTGTTCACCAATATGATAAAGCCGTTGCTTCCCGTCGTGCATCTGAATCTCTTCAAGATTTTAGGGTTTTGAATTCTGTGCCCAATTGTACAACCAATCCATATGAGATACAGGTTTCGAAGTTGTATACACCGAAGATTTTTCAGTTGTTCCAAAAGGAATGGGCAGTTGTAATGACGCTGTTTTCAGAAGAGGTGGAACAGGACAAACCTGGATCAACATATTTGGTTGGTAAATTTTCAGAATCAAAAGACAGTTGGGAAAAGGTCAGTTATGATAAGCGAGAGGAACTTCATGTTTCTTGCAGTTGCTCGTTATTTGAAACAGAGGGTATCCTATGTAGACATATTCTGTGTATTTTGTGGCGCAATCACGTTACACATATACCGGAATCATTATACTTCAGAGATGGAGGTTGGATGCTCGTTATAAAAACGTTGCAATTGAAAATGGCATGAGGCCTTTTCCCAGCCAAGGCACTCCACGGACGGCTAGATTGTGGACAGTTCGTTCAAAATTTAATGCAATTCTGGACATGGTCGCTGATTCTGATGAAAATATTTCAAAGTTGGAGGGAGTTTTGGAAAGTTTTGCCCAAGATACCACTAGAGAATACAAAGCAATGTCAGGAAATGATCATTCATCATATCCTAGACTGCCGTTGGTTCCAGTGGATCCGTTGTCATATTGCGAGATGGTGAAGAATTGAATATACGTGATCCAATTGGTCCTGTACCAACCAAGGGGAGACCTAGAGCTGCATCCAGGCTTAAGTCTGGTTTTGAAGATTCTATATATCAGAAGGAAGTTAAGCATCGAAGATGTGGTAACTGCCAAGAGCTGGGCCATTACAGGACTGGTTGTCCGTTAATGGTATATTACATTAAACTTGTTAATCATTTTTTTTTATAACGATTAATCTTTAAAATTCTTACTATTTTTTTTTTTATTGGCAGAAGAAGTAGGTTTGGGTTGCCTCCATCTCGAAGGAACAAAGACTTCAATTTTTATGAAGTGCGACCAGGTCGCACAGTGTAGAGAGATTAAGTCGCATTCTGACACTGGCGTGTAATTATAATCAGATTTATTATCATTCTTTGATTTCTACTGTATTATTTTTGTATGTACTTGTACTTTAAAGTTCTACTTTATAGTTTAATTTTTTTTGTACATAATGTAGTCAGAGACTTTGGTCGCAGTGTACATGATTAATTGCGACCAAGGTCGCAGTGTTGTTATTGATAAAGATGGCCAGCAACTGCAATCTAGGGTCGCACTACATGTACTGCGACTTAGGTCGCAGTACGTTAGGTAGGTGTTTCCTTTATATTAACACGCATAGCGACCAAGGTCGCAGTGTTGTTGTTGATTAAAACATTGCCGCCATCAACTGCGAACAAGGTCGCATTGTATTTTATTAAGACTTCGGCTATCAACTGTCGCAACCTTCTTTTTAAAATTTTGAGGTGGTGAAGACTTAAGTCGCAGTACGTTAGGTATGTGTTTCCTTAATATTAACACGCATAGCAACCAAGGTCGCAGTGTTATTGTTGATTAAAACATTGCCGCCATCAACTGCGACCAAAGTCGCATTGTATTTTACTAAGGCTGCGGCTATCAACTGCGACCAAAGTCGCAACCTTCTTTTTAGATTTTGAGATGGTGAAGACTTAAGTCGCTGTACGTTAGGTAGGTGTTTCCTTTATATTAACACGCATAGCGACGAAGGTCGCAGTGTTGTGTTGATTAACACAATTACTGAAGGCATGTTTGTTTCTAACATCAGTACGCAATAGTAAAAGCCAAGTTCTAACAAATGAAGACTGTAAATAATCAATGGAACTTATAATAAATAAATGTATAGAAATGTGTATAAATTAAATCAATACAACAAAAAAATTATGCAATGAATTGCACTTGAAATATTTTTTACATTTATAAAAAAAATGTGGTATATCAATAATTTGTCAACTATCAGTCTTCATATGTCGTATGTCGTATAATGTCTGTTTCTTCATCCCAACTCTTCTCTACATCTGCAAGTATCATGTATGCAAGCTCACTTCTTAGTTTCTGTACAGCATCAACCGTAACAGCATCAGCAGCTGATAGATGATAGCCAGACGCTATGCTTTCCATGTACTTGCATACATATATAGCGCAATCAACACTGAAATTTCCATAGAGCAATCATTAAATGAAATTAGTTTTTGTACTAAAAAAAAGTAGAAAATATGAAATGAAATTACATGTCAAAAATTTATATACCTGTTTGATTGTTGGGGGCATTTTGCGTATTTTATTTTATTTTTTCTCATTTTTTTTTTTGGAATGAATCTCAAAATCTCTAATAATCTTTCTTTCTGCAATGTCAATAGGAAAAAAATTAGTATTAATCAAATTAATCAAAATATTAAATTTAACTCACCATTATTCTTGCATCTCTTTGGTAAAGCTGTGTTATACTACTTTTTTTGTCAGCTGGGACCAAGAGTTGTAAAAAATCCACTCTTCTGTGGTGCAATCGAATACCAGCAAGGTCTAGTGAAATCCCTGCTCGTCGGCACTATGTTTGTGATTGATCGGGAAGAACATGTACTGCACGTCAGCTGTCCAGTTTTTCAACAGCTTCTGCTTGATGAAATGACCTTCCAGATCTTCAATTTTATTTACAACACCGTGCTGCGGACAAGAAGAAAAAAATTTAAATCAAATTCAAAATGAATTTAAAAATGTAACAAAAAATTATAAACTGCGACCTTAGTCGCACTATATTATTTAGTCGCAGTACCTGAGTTAGTAGCAGTACATTTTAATTATAAACTGCGACCTTGGTCGCAGCTCCGACTTGAGTCGCAGGTCGCAGCTGTTACATTTTGTCGCAGTACCTGAGTTAGTAGCAATACATTTTAATTATAAACTGCGACCTTGGTCGCAGATCCGACCTTGGTCGCAGGTCGCAGCTGTTACATTTTTGTCGCAGTACCTGAGTTAGTAGCAATACATTTTAATTATAAACTGCGACCTTGGTCGCAGGTCGCAGCTGTTACATTTTGTCGCAGTACCTGAGTTAGTAGCAATACATTTTAATTATAAATTGCGACCTTAGTCGCAGTACATGTGTTAGTAGCAGTACATTTTAATTATTCACTGCGACCTTAGTCGCAGTACATGATTTATGCCTACACAGAGATAGAGAATATTAGTAATCTGTTCCAGAGTTGATATTACATTAAACCGTAAAGGAGAAAGTAGATTTTTACCCAAGCTTCGCTTCGGAAGAATATGCTTTTTAATCCTTCTCTTTTCTCAAGATGCTGCATGTAGAAATGAATTACATTTGCATCTAAGTCTCTACTGAACATCAGGTCCTCAATGTCATTCCTTGAAATGATGATTGAATTATTGGTATCCTGATACGCAGTAGAACTGCAAGATATTCAAAACAAAGTTAGTAATTTAATTGTTCTTATATAAAGGTATAACAGAAATTTTTTGATATGAATTAACTTACTCAGAGTAGGACTTGTCGAAGAAATGTTTTATACGCTTGTTGATGGGGCTGCAGAATTCTGTATGATGTGGTTTCGGTCAATTCTGTCGATTTTGGCTCAGTGGAGGAAATCTCTTTGTCGCCGAAACCAGCGGTAGAACTCGCAGCCGCAGGCTGTGGAAGAGGATTTTCATTTTATTTCTTCTTCTGTTTTTGATAAACAAAGTCGGAGTCATCGCGATCTCTTTCAGCGCGCTTTCGTTCTTTGACTCCCTTTCTATTGTTCCTTTAGAGGTTTCCAAAACAGCTTCTTTTGAGGATTGCTTCTGAGGCGGAGTATGTTCTTGAATTTCTTCTTCAGAAGCTCTATCTCTTTGGATTTCTTGAGTCATTTGAGTTAGATTCAGAGAAAAACTTGGAATATCTTCCCCAATATTAATTAAAACAGACTCAGAACCCATGATTTTATCCTCTTCAGTTTTTCTTCTTTCTCCTCTTCAGCCTGCTTCTCCATCTGCTCCTTCATTCTTTTTTTCTCCATCTGCGCCTTCCTCTCTTCTTCTCATTCTCTTCCTCCTCCCTCCTCCTCCTCTCCTGCCCCTCCTCTTCCCTCCTCCTCTTCTCCTCTCCTGCTCCTCCTTTTCCTCCTCTTCTTCTCCTTCTCCTCTTCTTCCCTCATTCTCCTTTCATTCTCCTCCTCTTCCCTTCTTCTATTCTCCTTCTCCTCCACTTCTCTCCTCCTGTTCTCCTTTTCCTTCTCTTCTTCCCTCTTCTTCTCCTTCTCTTCCTCTTCCTCTTCCTCTTTCATTCTCCTCTCTTCCCTTCTTCTATTCTCCTGTTGCCTTTTTTGTTTTTTCTTCTCTCTTTTTTCTCTTCTTTTTAATTTTAATTCAGCCTTGAGTCTTTTCTCATTCTCCATATTTTCAATCTTTTTTTCAAGCTGAGAAACATAATCTCTCAAGAGCTGATTTGCAGACCTCAATCGTTTTATTTCTGCTGCTTGAACATCCGTGGAGGTGGCAAATAACCTTCAAAAATTGGTTCTTGCTCACTCGTTTCAGCGCGGTTCTGGCTCCTTTTCCGCCGAATGTCAGCCTCATTACATGTATGGCCTCCTTCATCTCCTTCACTTTGACCTTCTTCTTCTTCTTTTTCTTCACCTTCATCTTCACCTTCATCTTCTGCTACTTCTTCTTCCTCATCCTCTTCCCCTTCAACAGGAAGGCCAACCATATTTTTTTCATCATTAGAGATGTTGGCCATTCGACTCAAAATCTGAAAATAACAGAAAAAGGTAAGCTAAAAATAAAACAATGAAATAATGATACTGCGACCATGGTCGCAGTTTATTTATGAAATATTTTTGGATAATAATTCGACCATGGTCGCAGTATGTTTTGTCGTGCATAAATTTATCTGCCAAGACATGCAGCTCAACACTGTGACCATGGTCGCATTTCTGTTGAAAAGGGTATTTTCAAGAGAATGCGACCATGGTCGCACATGATTTGTCAGGCATAAACGAACTGCGAAAGTTGCAGCTCAATACTGCGACTATGGTCGCATTTTATTTGTACTACACATAAAAAGAAGTTTAACTTACAATATTGCTGTCAATCTTTTTTAGATCAACTTCAAGTAGAGATCTGCCAATATTTTGGAGGTCCCATCTTACTGCGCGTGGGATTTTTTCCTCCAAACCAGACCTCTGCTCAAAAATAGGTGCCCTCTCACACAGCCAATACTGCAAAAATTAAAAATTAAATTAGTTTCCACAAATTTTCTCAATTTATGGGTAAATTTCATACAATGTTGGCCAAATTTGAGATTTCTACTTACAATAATTTGCACGGAGCATCCTTGCAGCTCGTACGTGGTTTGCCTGAAGATGTTCATTGAGTCAATCAGGAATTGCCAAACAGCTTTTGCCCAGCATATTCTCCTCATTAGTTGCATATTGGCAATCTGTTCCACAATATACCACGGCACCGTGCATTTACTGCCAGAGAAGAAAAGAGTGGCCGACATGTATAGGATGACTAATGTGGTAAAGTCTTGAGCTGCAAGTCTATTTATGTCTCTTATAATTTCTTCATAGACATTTGCTGCTCAGATTGTTCATCCTGTGTCACATCTAATATATCCCTCCTCCTTCTCTTGACAAGAAGATTATCCAAAGCATCTTCAATAGATACTTTTGTGATCTTCTTTATATTGGGGAAAAAATGTTTTATAACCCCTCTATCTTTCAGCGTACATGTCTTATTCATCACAAAATCTACCCCATTGACAGGTAGACCAAAAGTAAGGGCAACATCCTCCACTGTTAACTCAATCTCTTTGCCCCCAATTGTAAAGATCCTTGTATTCCTGTCATACTGGTCTAAAATACGCAGTACAGCAACGTTTGATTTTAGAGCTTTCTCAGCCCCAAATTCTTCATTGTAGAACGCCATGAAGATTGGGCCAAATGGGGTATTCTTCATCGCCTCTACGAAATCAGGCTGTATGTACTTTTTAAATTTCTTCATTAACTGGCACATTGGTTTTATGCTTGATCTCAGAGGACGAACCTGTATCTGTTGTTTACCTACGTAGGAAGAAAAATTAAACACTTTAGACCGATGATTATTTAAAAATTATAAGGGAATAAAGCATATTTGTTTTTTAATAAACTGCGACCTCGGTCGCAGTCATGCATTGCGAAAAAAACAACTAGAACCAGGACTACACTGCAATCTAGGGTCGCACTACATGTACTGCGACCAAGGTCGCACTGCGACCAAGGTCGCATAGGACTACAGTGCAATCAGAACAACTGCGACCAGGGCCAACACTGCGACCAAGGTCGCATAAGACTACAGTTCAAAAAGACAACTGCGACACAAGTTTGATAAAAACATTTATTTAAAATAAACTGCGACCTTGGTGAAGACCTGAGACTACAACTCTTATTTAAACAACTGCGACCCCATGTCGTCAGTATGTGAGAAAAAAAAAGTAAATTTCATATACTGCGACCTACGTCGCATTCATCTACAAGGAAAGGTAAAAAAAAAAAATTCTAAAGTCGCACAGATCTGAACTGCGACACAGTAAAAATAGAAGTAAATAATAAAAACTTTCAAAAATAGGACCTTTATCGTCTAAAGTTTGAAATTTCTTTCGTAATTGCGACCATGTTTCCAATATTTAAAAAAAATTTAAAAAAACATGCGACTTCAGAAATAAATCTTGAAAAATTTAAAACTATTAAAATACACAAAACCCTAAAATTTTTTGAAAATATCAATTTTGTAGTACCTTTTTCGACGGATGATTTCTTAGGCGCCATCAGTTGCAAATATTTTTTTTCAAAAACGGATGAAATTTTTGAAGGAAAAGAACTAATTGGATCAGAACCGCCGGTTGTGAAGTTTTAGAGATGTAAATTTTTTTGGAAGACAATTTTTTACAATAAGGTAAAAGTTGTGATGGAGGGTATTTTCGGAAAATACAATGTTGAGGTGACTTGCATTTAATTGGGCGGATTTTACAGGATTTTGTCCGCCAAATTTTTTAACAGATGTGGGGCGGTGATGTTGCCACGCCCGCAGGCTGAGAAAACTCTCTCAGCCCGCAGGCTGAGGTACAGTAAGCCCTATATATATATATATATATATATATATATATATATATATATATATATATATATAATATATATATATATATATATATATATATATATATATATTATATATATAATATTATGGGTAAAGTGTACCTAGTAGGTCTCCTTAGATTACAATCTAAGGAGGAGACTTAAAACCCCAACATTTTAAATTTTTTTTTACAATCCGACCGCACATTATCATTTTCATATTCTAAGATGTACATATATAAAAAATCAAATGATTTGAATTTCGTTTTCTTATTGATCTAATCGTTCCATTTTGTTTTACTTTTAAAAAACTGTTAATATTTGAACCAAAGAAAATAGAGTAAACAAACCCAAAATCACTTGATTTTTTATATGTATACATCTTAAAACATGAAGTTGATAATGTGCGGTCGGATCGTGAAATTGTTTTTGGGATGTTGGAGTATTAAGCCTTCTCCTTAGATTGTAATCTAAGGAGACCTACTAGGAGCACTTTACCCTATATATATATATATAAACAGGAGGGGAGAAAATCCCCACTCATGATTATACTAATAATATAGAGAAGAAGACGTACACTTGCCAAGCCAGCATAATTGAGATTACAGAAAATAATTAAGTTGGCGCAGAAGAAGACAAGAAACAAAATAGAGGAAAAGAAACCAAAAAAACGAAGACCCCCGTCCCACTTTGCTCCCGTTCTCTCCCCCTATGTTTCGCTCGCTCCCATTGCCGCCCAAAAGCGCTTGCCATCACTCTTGGCTGGAGCTCTATATATATATATATATATATATATATATATATATATATATATATATATATATATATATATATATATATATATATATATTGTTAGATCTACATTTATTCCATACAAGATCTACATATACTGTAAGCCTCTTTATCATGATCAAAGGGAAGGAGGGTTTTAGGCATACCTGATTCCATCACGAGGATGCCGAAGATTGCACGATCTCGAAGGCGCCGGAGTTGAGGGAGAGGATTCTTCTCTCCAGCCACCATGTTCTCTTCTTTATCCTTAGAGGAGATGAGAAGCCTCTAAGAGAGAGATGATTATTCTTGTTGGTGGAGAGGGAACCCTACTCATGATATATATAGCATCAAGAAACCCTAGTTCAACTCATCATAGATCTAGGCCCTTGATTTATAACACGAGTTCCACACGTGTGATGAGTCCCACATTCTAATTTAAATACACTCATGACTAAGTGTAATTGAAAACGTGTCTAGACCCAAACCATTTAGGTTTGATCAATTCTTTATTGGGTCAAACAACATAGGTTAAGTGAGCGGGTGCAAATATCCAATTGACTTGATTAGGCCCAAAATAAATTAGACTTTAAAACTAATAAGTCTAACAATCTCCCACTTGGGCCAAGCAAGTCATACTGAATAGATATTATGCATAACTTTATGACGTCAAAAACTTTAACCGCCGACAAACGACGTTTCAAAACAATCTGGTCCATTAAGAGTCCTGCCACCGAACATGGCGATCGTTACCTTCTGTATAATCGAGGTAGGACCTTCCACATCACAAGTTTCAGAACCCCTAACGACATAGATCAAATGTGGACGTGTGGCATGGAAATGTCCTCTGATCAAATAAGGTACAATTCTAACTGGTTTCCACTTTATGACTCCAACGAGTCTAGCCTTATGACTCCAACGAGTCTCCCTTTATGACTCCAACGAGTCTAACTGCTAATTCAACAAACTCAAATGTGCAAAAGTAAACTTTAAGAAAAGCAGTTATAAATTTATTTATCAGAATCAACAAATATCCATAAAGTGCACTTAGAAATAATGTCTGTTACATAAAATTATCCACTCCCACAAAATCAGGATATCATAATGACTAGTCATCCCCATATGAGCAATATGCTCTAAGAATACTTTAGGTGAAAGTCCTTTAATGAGTGGATCTGTAATGTTAAGAATAGTGTCATCACTATCAAACAGACAAAATATGATTCTGAACTTTATCATTGATGACAAAAAACTTGATGTCGATATGCTTCGACTTTGCTGAACTCTTGTCACTATTGCAGTAGAGCTTTATAGCTCTTATTGTCACAGTGTAGCTGTAATGGCCTCTCGACTAAATCCACCATCTTCCTACAATAAGGAAAATGTAAAATAAAGTGGACTTCCTATTGTCGATACATCCAGCATAATCTGAATCTGTGTATCCAACCAGCTGCAACTGATCAGATTTCATGTAGTCTTTTATTGATATCACATAACCTTCTTGACAGTCTTTCAGAGATCAATCCCATGATTGATCAAGTTTCTGTCAAGTTTCTCAACGGTATATGCTATGTCTGATGGGTACAAACTTGAGCATACATCAGACTTCCAACCGCCAATGCATATGGAATGTCTTTCATTTGCTCTTTCTGTAGATCGTTCTTGAGACATTAGAGTAAACTCAACTTATCTCCCTTAGAGCAATTCTTCATGCCACATCTATCTAGCACCTTATCGATATAGGGCTTTTGTGATAAACCTAATATTCCATGTGTCCTGTCACGTTGAATCTGGATGCCTATCACAAAAGAAGCTTTTCAAGATCTTTCATCTCAAAGTTCTTTGAGAGAAGACTCTTAGTGTCAAGTAAAAGAACCATATCGTTACTTGCTAGTAGAATGTCATCCACATATAGCACAAGAAATATAAGTCTACTCTCTTTAATTTATGGTGAATACATTGATCAACTATATTTTCCTTAAAATAAAAAAAACGGATATTACTTGATCAAATTTCAAATACTATTGACGGAATGCTTGCTTTAAACCATAAATGAATTTCTTTATTTGCAAACCAAATATTATGAAACCTTCACTTTAAAAACTTTCTGGTTGCACCATACAGATTTTCTTCTCAATGCTACCATTAAGAAAGGCAATCTTAACATCCATTTGGTATAAGTTCAGGTCAAAGTGAACCACCAGTGCCATAATAATCTTCAAGAATGCTTAATGAAAACTAAGGAGAAAGTCTCCTTATAGTCAATGCCTTCTCTTTGAGTGAATCCCTTTGTGACAAGATGTGCCTTATACCTTTCGACATTACCTTTCGAATCCCGCTTGGTTTTGAATACTCATTTATAACCATCGGTTTCTTTCCTTCAGGTAACTCTACTAAATCCCAAACATCATTGTCTTTTATGGATTTCAACTCATCTTTCATGGCATTTGACCACTTACTGGAGTGAATATTGAGTTTGGCCTCATTTAAGGATGCGGGTCATCCTCTAGCCTTATGTCAAACTCATGCTATTGGAGATAAACTATATATAGTCATTTGCAATGACTAATCTCCTCTCCCTAGTTGATCTCCTAGGCACTTGTGATTGAGAATTTTCAGTTTCTACCTCACTAGCATGATCTACTTCAGGATGAACTGTATATGTATCTTGTAAGGATGCAACTGTATTTTCATCTTGAAGGGGAACAACTATTTTATAATTTGGAACAATTTGTCATGGGTATAACAATATGTTCTTCCTTAAATATGAAATCCTTATGTAGTTGACTCCCACTGTTCTGAATATTCTCAAAAAATTTAGTAATCCGTCTTTATGTTCTTAGCGGAGGGACAATAAAACTTAAAGCCTTTATACCTCTCAGAATACCCTACGAATAAACAACTAACTGTCATTGAGTCCAACTTCTTCTCATATGGTATATATGGCCGAGCTTCCGCTGGACAACCCTAAACATATAGATGCCTAATACTGAGAGATTTCCCAGTCCATAACTCATATGGGGTTTTAGTTACTGTTTTACTAGGTATTCTATTAAGGAGGTGACAACCATTTTTAAGGCTTCAATATATAATGACTCTGGTAGAGTAGTGTGAGCTATCATACTCCCAACCATATCCTTTAGTGTGTGATTTTATCTCTCAACAATACCATTTTGACGAGGTGTCCCTGATATGGTGTACTAAGCGACAATACCACTCTTTCAGAAATTGACAAATGATTCTGGACATTTACCTGATTCGTCATATCTGTCATAGTACTCACCACCATGATCAAATCTAACGGCTTTAAACATGTCCAATGATTGAGATTTCTCATGGAACAAGTGTAGGTACCTATAACGAGAGTAATTGTCTGTAAAAGTGATGAAATATTCATGACCATTCCAAGAAGCTGTAGGGAATGGACCACAAATGTCTGTATACACCAAATTAAGACACCTGAACTTCGTCTAGTACCAAACTTTCTAATGTTTCTTTAATTAATTTTCGCTTAGTGCCTATGCTATTCACATATAGAGATTCAGTATATAAAGCATGAAGTTTCAATTTATATAGCCATCAATCAGAATTCTAGTACCAACAACTTTAGGTTTAAAAAGTAGACTAAGCATTTCATTATCAAGAGTGACAGCAAAACTAGATCTGTCTAACAAATGAAATAGAAATATGATTCCGCCTAAAAGGACGGTACATATAAAGTCTCATTCAATCTAAAACAAAAAAAAACTAGAATCTAATTTAAGCCTACAAACTCCAATAGCTTTAATTGCAACTTTATTTCCATCACCCATGTATACGTATCGCTCAGCTGGGCTGCGCCTCCTTTGGGTTTAGAAGTTCTGCATTGAATCGCTTATGTGAATTATCCATTCATAATTTATAAAGTGGCACTAAAGCTAAACTAATCTCAGAACAAACATAAATATGAGATATACCCGCTAAATAGCTATTTCTGATACTTTATGCATTCCTACTTGAGGTGACTTACTTTCTTACAGAAAAAGTATGCAATGACCTTAGGCTATTTTCTGCACTTTTGTCACTTAGGATCAGCCACTATAGTGATGTTTATGTTCCTCCCTTTAGTTTCACTTTCCTTTTCTTATTAGAAGTTTACCCTGAATGCTAAGTGAGCACTGACTTTATCGGGCATAGCACTTCTAATAGTTATAAGAATAGTGTACTTTATGACCATTAGACACCTCTTGTAAGATCTCTCCCACTTATGATAATTGACCTTTTTTTTATTGAACTTTTATTAGTGATAGTAGAGATCCATCAATCTTTAAGGTGTACTCTAGGTGCATGAATTCAAGAACGATCATTTACGTGGTCTTACCACTTCTTAAAGTTTGTACCATTCAATTTAAATTACATAAGTGTACAATTTCTCATCAGTTTAACAAAAACATTGCATTTAATAAAATTCTACTGTAATAGTCATAAAAAATGAATTAGATAATGCAACCAGTTTAACCGATAGAGCTGCCGGTTAAACTTTCAGAACAAGTTGTGTCTCTATATGCCAACACTGTACTGGTCCAATATAGATATCCTAAAGTCTAGGTCCTATGTAAGAGAACAGCCTTCCTTTGGGCCGACTGTCACTTTATAGGATTGGTCCTAAATTTTAAGTAATCTATATTGGCCATATAATATATGTAATGACCCGGCCATAATGACAACCTTCCTTTGGGCCGATTGCCACACGCATGGGCCACACAAATTTATGCATCTATATTCTTGTTCCGCCATCGGACTAGTTGATGAGGGTAATGCAATATGGGCCAATAGTGTGACAACCTTCCTTTGGGCCGATTACCAAACATCAAGGTTCTCCCACTTGCATTACCCACATCAAGTATCCGACGCCGTACATAATTCGGCCAAACAATAGTCTTCCTTTGGGCCGGCTATTGTCCGCATGAACTACATACGCAATTAAATAAGCTCTTTTATAAATTCTTTAGTTTGAACATGTATATATCTTTATCTGTGTGTTATTAACTGTAGTATACATCAATATTCATCATGCTAGACAATGTAAGCAATAATATAAATATTAATGAAGCGGAAGCATGTAAGGGTACACATAACCATGATAAACAAACACTTCAATGCCTTTTTTTATGTCAACTAACTACTATTTTGTCATGTATAGTTCTTGTAATACTGTAGTGCTCGTCAAGAGCTTCGAAACGGCTGTTTACATGCCCAAAACAGAGGTCGGATGTACCCGTAACGGCTAATTGAAGTTTCTATTGGCAAAACGGGTCTGCAATGCTTATCGGGTCTGAATCAGACCCGACCCGTAATGGTTAAGTTATGGTTTCCTTAATAGGTCGGTTTAAATAAACTGAATAAAACCCAATTAGCTTAATGTGAGATTGATTGAGATTAGGTTTCTTTATTTGAGTAGAATTCTATCCAAAATATCCTTAATAGGCTAGAATTATATCTCAATCATAATACCCAAATCAATCTCAACAATCCCAATTGAAATTAAATATGAGATTAATTAGTAGTAGGTTTCCTTATTAGAGTAAAATTCAATCTCTATCCGAATCCTAGATAATCTCATAATCTTAATTAATTCATGAAACCTAAAATAATTAACAAATTTTTTTTTAATTATTCTTAAAAAAAAAAAAAACCTTTTGCCTTACATGTGCATGTATGCATGCAGACACATGTCTGCATGCATGCAGGCCATGTCAAAATATCTTTTTTTTTTTTAACTTTGAAATCTCCTTCATGATGCATGCGCTGGTGCTTCCAGCGCATGCATCTAACATCCCCTTTTCTTTTTTTTTCTTTTTTTTTTAAACAAAAAATGTGTGCTGCATGCTTTGCTTGCATGCAGCACATGTACATGTAATTTTTTTTTTTTAAATTCAGAATAACACACAAATCAAAATTTTATAAAATTATATACATGTTAATTTAATAAAAAAATCACTCCTTTTAATCTTTTGATCCAACATATGAGACACAAAATATTTATTGAATCAAAGGAGATGTTTTTATGATATTTATAGATCGAGATCATAATTTCTGTAAATCCCTATGATCTGATAAAGATATGGCTCTGATACCAATTGTTAGATCTAAATTTATTCCATACAAGATCTACATATACTGTAAGCCTTTTTATCATGATCAAAGGGAAGGAGGGTTTTAGGCTGTAACGCCCCGATCCTAGAGATACGGAGACGTTATGGCGACGTACATACGCGAGGAAAATACCCCACATATATACGCTAAGCCTAAATGTAACCTGATCAAGCTATAAATCAGAAGCATAATAATCAATGGTCACTACAATAATACATATAAGACTACACAATGATAGCAAATGAATAATGACAAGAATATGGCAGCTGAAAGCGATAAAAGATAAAATCATGAAATAACAGGAATAGAAAATGCAAAAATACCAGAATAAAAGGAAGAGGACCCAAGCTCCTTGCAAAGCGTACCGCCTCATCAAACACCTGCACATTAGAAACAATCGTCCAATATCTGGACGTGCAAATCCAGGGTCGTCAGAACGCGACCATGGTGAGTGTGTGTGTAAAGGGGAAGAGCTCGTGCAGAAGATACAATGTACATAAATAGTAATCAAAACAACTGCAGATATAAGAGACCATATAACAAATAAATAACAGAACTGTAATAAACATGATAACAACACGAATAAAGATAGGCAACAACTGATCAATAGTAAGCAAGCAACTGATGTCACAATAGGTAACCTATCACATGTCACTAGGCTGGTATCCAAGTCTGGTCACAAGTCCGGTCTTGGTTATAATAATCTGGTCCTGGTTACAATCATGTGATATATATACACAGTCAAGTGATTATAGTCAGTCACAAGGCATTAACAGTTCATTATCATTTATTATGTCAGCGAACACCAATTGCCACCCGTAATAGACGCATCCCATACTACGCCTACTACACGTGTCAATCAGGGTCCTAAATTATTGAGATTAGTGGAAGAGACTTTGTCCATACTTTAGGTGGGTTCCGTACATACCCGGAACCACGGCCCAATCACCTGGCGCTGAACCAGGTCCTACCGCTAGGTAGTCAATAACAATAACAATAACAATGTGTCAATACAATGATAATATGAAAAATACGGGATGTCAGTCATCCCCCGGAACCCTGCAGTGGAACCGTATCTCGGCTGCGCAACCTGTATCCTAGGTCCACCCAAAATACAGACGCTGTCTCCTCCATTAATTTCCCCAATCCCAATGTAAGTTGTCAATTTATATTATCATTCACAACAATCAATATCCATGTTATTTCGATTACTGGGACCATACGGTGACAATAACAATATCAATGTAACAATAACAATGTGAACAATATTACCGTATAAACGGTAGAACAATATAACAATGAATGTGTTACAGTCTAACAATATTTTCCAAGTAACTTTCAATAACATGAATTCATACAATAACGAATCCAGATGCTACTCAATGGACAATCTAATTTAGAACCAGTCAATATCTCATATGCCTGTACTGCATATAACAATAACCGATATCAATAATCATCATGAATCTGCCCTCAATAGTCATCCTGACGGTCAAATATCAATTCATGTCAAAGTAATCCGGTACAGTAATCCACCAGTCTAATGATCCAATAACCAGTTCTCTCATCATGCCAATCTACTCTAATCCTCGGGTCACCAATAACAGAGGTCAAACAGTAAAAGCCATCAAACTCTGAATATATGATATCACCGATATCGATGGATTTACTCTCACAATAATTCTATCCCCTATTACTGAGTAACATCAATAAATAGCAGTCTATTGGTATCCTCAAGATCAACTAACATAACAGACACCAAGATCACAAGTAAGGAATAGAAACGTCCTCAAAGGACTACAATCTAAAAAAGTTCACCTATAAGTCAATACTAACAACTCATCCATATTCAAATAATATAATCGATTGAGTACATCTAAGAACTCTAGCTTCTAATAATCCAAAGTCGTTACAACCAACTCTTATTTCCAATAGTTACTTGATCACTAAGTATCAATACACATCAAGAAATCTGATACATTAATCGTCATTCCAACATATATCCATAATCAGTACTAGTCCTCTCTCTCTCTCCATCAATCTACCCTGATCCATAAGCATTCACAATTCCCCCTTCTATTAAGATCAATCATGATGTCCCAACACTCGGCAATATGACATGTACATGCATCTAAGATCTATCATGATCAAGTCAATCCAACTAATATCTATCCCTTGAGATCACATACAATCCATCTATATCCATTACATAACCCATGGGTGAAGTCCACAATCCATAAAATGACTAAACACAACAGTCAGCCAAATTTAGTCGACTGGGGAAGATGGGTAGTCGACTAGAGGGAGGATTTTAGTCGACTATAAAGTGGACTAAGTCGACTAACAGGGAAACAGAGAGCTACTCCCTTCCAGGATACTCAATTAGTCGACTATAGGCTAGGGGTAAGTCGACTAATAGGGGTATTAGTCAACTAATACAAGGGGCAAGTCGACTAATCTGGCTTACAGTCAACAAACAGAGGGTGCACAATCTTCCTGGAAGGTAATCAAGTCGACTAAAAGGCTGGATAAGTCGACTAACAGAGGTGTTAGTCGACTAATATATGTCGACTAACATCTCTGCCTGGGCACTTTTCTGAGGTACACTAATACTTATTCCCACATACTATTATATGTATTCATGCTCCTCTCTTGCACACATCAATGTATACAAGTTCTACATTACTCTATACACACATAGAATTACAACTCAATCAAATACACATAAAATGAGAGGAATAGAAAGAAGGAGAGTGCACTCACATCATGTAATACCTACAACAATAAACCAATCGCCCATATAATAACATAGGGTTCCAACTTAAATAAATATACATGCATAATCATATTCCTATGCATTCAAAGATGGTAAAAAAGGAAGGATCAATTCACACATTCATATTACAAAAAGAGGAGGAGTTAGAAACACTCACATAGGAGGCTGCCGTGTTGTCGTTGCTGCGCTGGACAGGAGCGAAACCTGCTGATCTGCTGCTGTCCAAGGGTCTGCTGCTACTGTTGCGGGAGGAGATCCGGCTGTACACGGCAAGGGAAAAGGGCCGGGTGCTGGGGTGATGCTCGGCCGAGGAGGAGGGGATCCGGCTGATCTGCTAGTGCGTGGAGCTACTGTTGTCCTGCTGCTGTCATGTTGCTGCTGCGGTGGCTCTGCTGCTGCTGTTGCGGTTGTTGGTGGGCAGCAGTTCTGCTGGGAACTCGCTGGAAGGGGAGATCCGGGCTGGGCTTGATAGCAAAATAGGAGCTGATGAGGGGGACTCGGCTGTACAAAAGAAGGTGGAGAGTTGCCATGGTGTGCTGTCATGGCGTGGCTCTGGGTGATGTGCAAGGCCGGGTGTCAAGGGAATGGTGGAGCCGTGGCCAATGATGGAGAGCAGCAGTATCAAGGGAAAAGAAAGGAGCCCGGAGGGAGGGGCTCAGCCTTGGTAGGGGGCTTGAGTTGCGGCCAACCAAGGAGGAAGGGCAGCCATGGGAGGGTGGCTCCGGGTGCTGCTGTTGACAGCAGCAGGGGTGGAGAAGAATAGGGGTGGTTGGGATTTGTGATTTGGTGTTAGGATTAGATATGGTTGTTAGGATTTAGATATGATTTAGATTTGTTAGTTAAGTTAGGATTTGAATGGGTTTGGGTCTAATGGATAATCGGGTATGGGTAGATGGGGATGGTCCAAAGCTATTGGGTATTGGGTAATGGGCATGAGCAGGAAACAAGAAAATGAAAAAGAATAATATTAGTAACAAAATAGATTACCATAATAATACTATAATAATAGTACTAATAATAGTAATCAACCGTAACCGTCATAATAATAGCACCAACAATAATATATATATATAATAATAATAATAGCAATACTAGTAACTATAATAATGATTAATAAATACATAAAAATAAAAATACAGTATTATTCACTTAGGGATATTACATTCTACCCACCTTATAAAAAATTTCGTCCTCGAAATACAGATAAGGCAGGGAATGGTAAGGAATCAAAAATCAAGGGAGAACACAAACAAGCTTCAACTCGCTTCGCTGAGACACCACGCTTCCGCTGCGCGCTCTGATCTCTGCTACCAGCTTCAACATGGAGTAACCGATCTCAAGAGATAGAATCAGGAGGAATGAATAGGAAGGATAAAATCAAGATGGACATCCAAATCACTCTAATTGAAGTGTTGGAATCATGAATATCAATAGATCGAGAATGGAATTCCAAAGGGAGGACGATCAATTTCTAAATGGAGTCAATATTATCACGTGAATAGCATATGTATATTGCAGTGTCAACATAACTGTCTCAGGTTACAGGTAGGAACTAGGTTCTCTTTTATGTCGAACCTGGCTCTGATACCACTCTGTAACGCCCCGATCCTAGAGATACGGAGACGTTATGGCGACGTACATACGCGAGGAAAATACCCCACATATATACGCTAAGCCTAATGTAACCTGATCAAGCTATAAATCAGAAGCATAATAATCAATGGTCACTGCAATAATACATATAAGACTACACAATGATAGCAGATGAATAATGACAAGAATATGACAGCTGAAAGCGATAAAAGATAAAATCATGAAATAACAGGAATAGAAAATGCAAAAATACCAGAATCAAAGGAAGAGGACCCAAGCTCCTTGCAAAGCGTACCGCCTCATCAAACACTTGCACATTAGAAACAATCGTCCAATATCTGGACGTGCAAATCCAGGGTCGTCAGAACGTGACCATGGTGAGTGTGTGTGTAAAGGGGAAAGAGCTCGTCCAGAAGAAACAATGTGCATAAATAGTAATCAAAACAACTGCAGATATAAGAGACCATATAACAAATAAATAACAGAACTGTAATAAACATGATAACAACACAAATAAAGATAGGCAACAACTGATCAATAGTAAGCAAGCAACTGATGTCACAATAGGTAACCTATCACATGTCATTAGGCTGGTATCCAAGTCTGGACACAAGTCTGGTCTTGGTTATAATAATCTGGTCCTGGTTACAATCATGTGATATATATACACAGTCAAGTGATTATAGTCAGTCACAAGACATTAACAGTTCATTATCATTTATTATGTCAGCGAACACCAATTGCCACCTGTAATAGACGCATCCCATACTACGCCTACTACACGTGTCAATCAGGGTCCTAAATTATTGAAATTAGTGGAAGAGACTTTGTCCATACTTTAGGTGGGTTCCGTACATACCCGGAACCACGGCCCAATCACCTGGCGCTGAACCAGGTCCTACCGCTAGGTAGTCAATAACAATAACAATAACAATGTGTCAATACAATGACAATATAAACAATACGGGATGTCAGTCATCCCCGGAACCCTGCAGTGGAACCGTATCTCGGCTGCGCAACCTGTATCCTAGGTCCACCCAAAATACAGACGTTGTCTCCTCCATCAATTTCCCCAATCCCAATGTAAGTTGTCAATTTATATTATCATTCACAACAATCAATATCCATGTTATTTCGATTACTGGGACCATACGGTGACAATAACAATATCAATGTAATAATAATAATGTGAACAATATTACCGTATAAACGGTAGAACAATATAACAATGAATGTGTTACAGTCTAACAATATTTTCCCAGTAACTTTCAATAACATGAATTCATACAATAACGAATCCAGATGCTACTCAATGGACAATCTAATCTAGAACCAGTCAATATCTCATATGCCTGTACTGCATATAACAATAACCGATATCAATAGTCATCATGAATCTGCCCTCAATAGTCATCCTGACGGTCAAATATCAATTCATGTCAAAGTAATCCGGTACAGTAATCCACCAGTCTAATGATCCAATAACCAGTTCTCTCATCATGCCAATCTACTCTAATCCTCGGGTCACCAATAACAGAGGTCAAACAGTAAAAGCCATCAAGCTCTGAATATATGATATCACCGATATCGATGGATTTACTCTCACAATAATTCTATCCCCTATTACTGAGTAACATCAATAAATAGCAGTCTATTGGTATCCTCAAGATCAACTAACATAACAGACACCAAGATCACAAGTAAGGAATGGAAATGTCCTCAAAGGACCACAATCTAAAATAGTTCACCTATAAGTCAATACTAACAACTCATCCATATTCAAATAATATAATCGATTGAGTACATCTAAGAACTCTAGCTTCTAATAATCCAAAGTCGTTACAACCAACTCTTATTTCCAATAGTTACTTGATCACTAAGTATCAATACACATCAAGAAATCTGATACATTAATCGTCGTTCCAACATATATCCATAATCAGTACTAGTCCTCTCTCTCCATCAATCTACCCTGATCCATAAGTATTCACAATTCCCCCTTCTATTAAGATAAATCGTGATGTCCCAACACTCGGCAATATGACATGTACATGCATCTAAGATCTATCATGATCAAGTCAATCCAACTAATATCTATCCCTTGAGATCACATACAATCCATCTATATCCATTACATAACCCATGGGTGAAGTCCACAATCCATAAAATGACTAAACACAACAGTCAGCCAAATTTAGTCGACTAGGGAAGATGGGTAGTCGACTAGAGGGAGGATTTTAGTCGACTATAAAGTGGACTAAGTCGACTAACAGGGAAACAGAGAGCTACTCCCTTCCAGGATACTCAATTAGTCGACTATAGGCTAGGGGTAAGTTGACTAATAGGGGTATTAGTCGACTAATACAAGGGGGCAAGTCGACTAATCTGGCTTACAGTCAACAAACAGAGGGTGCACAATCTTCCTGGAAGGTAATCAAGTCGACTAAAAGGCTGGATAAGTCGACTAACAGAGGTGTTATTCGACTAATATATGGTATTAGTCGACTAACATCTCTGCCTGGGCACTTTTCTGAGGTACACCAATACTTATTCCCACATACTATTATATGTATTCATGCTCCTCTCTTGCACACATCAATGTATACAAGTTCTACATTACTCTATACACACATAGAATTACAACTCAATCAAATACACATAAAATGAGAGGAATAGAAAGAAGGAGAGTGCACTCACATCATGTAATATCTACAACAATAAACCAATCACCCATATAATAAACATAGGGTTCCAACTTAAATAAATATACATGCATAATCATATTCCTATGCATTCAAAGATGGTAAAAAAGGAAGGATCAATTCACACATTCATATTACAAAAAGAGGAGGAGTTAGAAACACTCACATAGGAGGCTGCCGTGTTGTCGTTGCTGCGCTGGACAGGAGCGAAACCTGCTGATCTGCTGCTGTCCAAGGGTCTGCTGCTGCTGTTGCGGGAGGAGATCCGGCTGTACACGGCAAGGGAAAAGGGCCGGGTGCTGGGTGATGCTCGGCCGAGGAGGAGGGGATCCGGCTGATCTGCTAGTGCGTGGAGCTACTGTTGTCCTGCTGCTGTCATGTTGCTGCTGCGGTGGCTCTGCTGCTGCTGTTGCGGTTGTTGGTGGGCAGCAGTTCTGCTGGGAACTCGCTGGAAGGGGAGATCTGGGCTGGGCTCGATAGCAAAATAGGAGCTGATGAGGGGGACTCGGCTGTACAAAAGAAGGTGGAGAGTTGCCATGGTGTGCTGTCATGGCGTGGCTCTGGGTGATGTGCAAGGCCGGGTGTCAAGGGAATGGTGGAGCCGTGGCCAATGATGGAGAGCAGCAGTATCAAGGGGAAAAGAAAGGAGCCGGAGGGAGGGGCTCGGCCTTGGTAGGGGGCCTGAGTTGCGGCCAACCAAGGAGGAAGGGCAGCCATGGGAGGGTGGCTCCGGGTGCTGCTGTTGACAGCAGCAGGGGGGTGGAGAAGAATAGGGGTGGTTGGGATTTGTGATTTGGTGTTAGGATTAGATAGGGTGGTTAGGATTTAGATATGATTTAGATTTGTTAGTTAAGTTAGGATTTGAATGGGTTTGGGTCTAATGGATAATCGGGTATGGGTAGATGGGGATGGTCCAAAGCTATTGGGTATTGGGTAATGGGCATGAGCAGGAAACAAGAAAATGGAAAAGAATAATATTAGTAACAAAATAGATTACCATAATAATACTATAATAATAGTACTAATAATAGTAATCAACCGTAACTGTCATAATAATAGCACCAACAATAATATATATATATATAATAATAATAGCAATACTAATCACTATAATAATGATTAATAAATACATAAAAATAAAAATACAGTATTATTCACTTAGGGATATTACATAGGCATACCTGATTCCATCACGAGAATGCCGAAGATTGCACGATCTCGAAGGCGCCGGAGTTGAGGGAGAAGATTCTTCTCTCCAGCCACCAAGTTCTCTTCTTTATCCTTAGAGGAGATGAGAGGCCTCTAAGAGAGAGATGATTATTCTTGTTGGTTGAGAGGGAACCCTACTCATGATATATATAGCATCAAGAAACCCTAGTTCAACTCATCATAGATCTAGGCCCTTGATTTATAACACGAGTTCCACACGTGTGATGAGTCCCACATTCTAATTTAAATACACTCATGGCTAAGTGTAATTGAAAACGTGTCTAGATCCAAACCATTTAGGTTTGATCAATTCTTTATTGGGTCAAACAACATAGGTTAAGTGGGCGGGTGCAAATATCCAATTGACTTGATTAGGCCCAAAATAAATTAGACTTTAAAACTAATAAGTCTAACATATATATATATATAATATATATATATATATATATATATATATATATATATATATATATATATGAGAGAATGTAAATCAGCTGACACAGGAGGCAACTCCCCCCTATGTCGCACTCAAAAATCAATTTTCCGAGTGAATTTTCAAGATCCGATCGCACAATATCATCTTCATACTTTAAGATATACACATATAAAAAATCAAGTGATTTGAAGTTTGTTTACTCCATTTTCTTTGGGTTCAAACATTAACGGTTTTTTAATAATAGAACAAAATGGAACGATTAGATCAATAAGTAAACGAACTTCAAATCACTTCATTTTTATATATGTATATCTTAGAATATGAAGATGATAATGTGCGGTCGGATCTTGAAAATTCACTCGGAAAATATGATTTTTGAGTGCGACATAGGAGGGAGTTACCTCCTGTGTCAGCTGATTTACATTTCGCTCTCTCTCTCTCTCTCTATATATATATTATATATATATATATATATATATAGAGAGAGAGAGAGAAATGTAAATCAGCTGACACAGGAGGCAAATTCGTCCTATGTCGCACTCAAAAATCATATTTCCCGAATGAATTTTCAAGATCCGACCGTATATTATCATCTTCATATTCTAAGATATACACATATAAAAAATCAAGTGATTTGAAGTTCGTTTACTCATTGATCTAAACGTTCTATTTTGTTCTATTGTTAAAAAACCGTTAATGTTTGAACCCAAAAAAAATGTAGTAAACAAACTTCAAATCACTTGATTTTTTATATCTATATATCATAGAATATGAAGATGATAGTGTGTTATCGGATTTTGAAAATTCATTCGGAAAATATGATTTTTGAGTGCGACATAGGAGGAGTTGCCTCCTGTGTCAGCTGATTTACATTTCTCTCATATATATATATATATATATATATATATATATATATATATATATATATATATATATATATATATTATATATATATATATATATATATATATATATATATATATAGGGGTTACTGTACCTCAGCCGGCAGGCTGAGAGAGTTTCTCAGCCGGCAGGACGTGGCAACATCATAGCCACATACATGTCATAAATTTTGGCGGACAAAAAGATGAAAAATCCCGCCTAATTTAATGTCAGTCATGTCAACATCGTATCTTCCGAAAATACCCTCTGTCACATCTTTTTACCTTATGTAAAAAAGTTGCCTTTCAAAAAAAATTTCAGCTCTAAATTTTCACCCGATCATTTTGTTTAAAAAATTTTGTTTAAAATTATAAATTTACAGACCTGGTCGCAGTGTCAAACCGGGTCGCAGTTTTTTACATTTGTATTGTAGATGACTGCGACATTGATCGCTGTGTCATCCCGGGTCACAATTTTTTTACATTTGTATTGTAGATGACTGTGACCTTGGTCGCTGTGTCGTCCCGGTCGCAGTTGTTTCAATATCCGTTGTAGTGTCATACGACCATGGTCGCAGTGTATTTAACATCATCTGTTTTTAATTTCCCTAGTCGCAGTTTATTATGTTTGCAGTGTACACTGTAGATGACTGCGACCTTGGTCGCAGTGTAGAAACGGGTCGCAGTTTTTTACATTTGTATTATAAATGACTGCGAACTTGGTCGCAGTGTCGAAATGGGTCGCAGTTTTTTACATTTGTATTGTAGATGACTGCGTCCTTGGTCGCTGTGTCGTCTCGGGTCGCAGTTTTTTTACATTTGTATTGTAGATGACTGCGACCTTGGTCGCTGTGTCGTCTCGGGTCGCAGTTTTTTTACATTTGTATTGTAGATAACTGCGACCTTGGTGGCAGTGTTTTAAAAATTATTTGTTTTTTATTCTCTTATAATTTTAAATAATCATTGGTCTAAATTTTTTTATTTTTCTAAATCTGACAACGAACGGTCAAAAAATTGTCTTGTGGGGAAATAATAATAAGCAATAACGAAAGTTACCGAAAGAGTAGCTTTTCATAAGGGGTATTTAGTAATTTAACTTCTTCTTATAAGCGGGCCGCAATTTACTGGGGTGACAAAATTGAGCCACGTCACCGCAAGCTGAGAGAGTTCTCTCAGCTGCAGGCTGATATACATTTTTCTCATATATATATATATATATATATATATATATATATATATATATATATATATTTCGTGTGTTATAGCTGAGAAAGAGTAAAACTGCTTTTTTTTTTTTTCCCCCACTTAACAACAATGTAGTAGTTTCTTAAAATTTTTAAAATTTGTGACAGTATTTTGTATTTTTCAAAGTTCATGACATATTTTTCAAAATAGCTTAAAGTTTATGATATTTTAGTAAATTTTAGCTTTATTTATTGCCCGTCACTGACGGCAAGATGAGCCCACATGCTCCCTAAATTTGAAAATTCTTTTCCATTGCCACATTTGATGGGGTTTATTGAATATCATCCTCATCTGTTGCAGGGAAAGGGGATTTTTTGCAGTAGATGATGACTATGCATTTTTCGAGACTAGATTTTTTGAATATTGAGAGAAACAAATTTAATATTTTTTGTCTTGTTAGATAGTGATAATTTTAATTTTCTAACGCATAATAGTTAGGAATTTTTGAACACTCAAAAACACTTTTTTTCAGTCTCAATGGACAAATTGTGCTAGTAAACACATTAAAAATATAGGGTGAGATTTCTCAAATATTACTTTATAGTTAAAAATATGCGAGCACGTGAGACGCATTTGCGGTTCGGAGAAGAAAAAAGAGAGAGGAGCAAACAGTAAGGTGTTTATTAAGACTAAAAGACTGTATTAAAAGAGTAGAGATGATTATTAAATGGTTACTAGCAAAACCATATTTTAAAATTTATTTTTTAAAAAAAATTAGAAAAATCATTAAGGCGCCCAAACTCGGTTACTCGAGGGACGATCATTTCCTACACCAGATGAACACATTCAGACATGGAATTATTGCATTGAGAAGAAGGAAGTGCATGAAGCATAGTATTGTAAAAATAAAGTTGAAAAGAGACTAGTCACCGCTGTTTTACGGTCCAGATCACTTTTCAATTCACGCCGAAGAGGTACTATTATTGATAGGAACAGACCTATTAGTTGGCTGGGCCAGGCGACATCCCGTCCCATTTTTTCATATATTGTTTTAAACTCTTTTCTATTTTAATTTTTTTTTTTTCATATATTGCGGTAGACCAATAGATTTTGGGTCCAATTTAAATATTGATACAAAGTTAGCCCAAATAAGCTTGGGCTAAAGTGGGCTAAGCTGGTTGTCATCTAACTCAGCCCAAGTTAAACCCAGAAATGAAGGGGCGTTTGTTTCGCGTAAAACTCCGTAATTCGTAAATGACTTACCACCAAGTTACAACTACGGCGTTTGTTTGGACCGTAATTCGTAAAAGACTTACGTAACTCAACTAACACTCACTTGCAACCCAGTTACCACTCACTTACAGCCCAGTTACAGTTAATTTTGTGGTCATACAAATTTGTAATATTTTTTATATTAATATTAAATTTTTTTAATATTTAACTTTTTTAATATTTATTTGCAGTATTAAAACTTTTAAAATCATCAAATAGTTAATTTTGTGGTCAACTTTTTCACTTACGATTTATACATTACGACAACCAAACACCGTAAAGTACAATACATTTTCTCACTTTACAATTTTATATTACCAACTAAACACCGTAAAATTTACATACATGTAACTCATTTACAATTATAAAAGACTTTACCAATTATAACTACAAATTACGATCAGTTACGACAACCAAACATACCCGAAGGCCGAAACTAGAAGGCCTTTTTACCGTCCGCCAAATTTTACCATTTCTTGAGTTTCTTTTGACTTTCCCTTTCCCTTATCTCCTCTGGTACTGTCAGTCCCATCTCTTTCTCTGTCCCTCTTCAAATCTCTCCGTAAATTTTCCATTTTTTTGCACAAACGACTGAGAATCTAAAACCTCACCATTCTCGCCTTCAAGCTTTGATTTCTCTCGTTTCGTTTCTCCATTAGAAACTCACATGGAGTTCTTGAAATCCACCCTCATAAGCCACATATTGTTGCTTTGCACACTGGCCATCTTCTTGGGCTTCATCTCCCTCTCTCTTTACTTCAACTATTCTCAAAGTCCACCCACAAATCTCTCATCATCCTTTCAAATCTTCGACCATTCTCCTCATTATAATGTACTTGATGCCCCAACCTCACAACCCACCAGAGGATTTGATGAAAAGTTAGCACCTTGTTTGTCTCAACAACTTAGCCCTCCAGAAGCTGCTGCAACTCTAGTGCCCTTAGCAGTGAAAGAGGAAAGTGGTGGATTGAAGGAGGAGAAGTGTGACATTTTTCAAGGGAGGTGGGTTTATGATCCCAAGGGTTACCCTCTGTATCATGGGCGCCAGTGCCCATTTCTCAGCGAGCAGGTAACTTGCCAGAAGAATGGGAGGCCCGATTCAGGGTACGAGCATTGGAGGTGGGAGGCTAGAGGTTGTGAGATCCCAAGGTATGAACCAATTATAAACTTCGCTTTGCTCTTATTTATGCCTCTGTATCATTTGTCCATAGTTTCTCAAAGGAGCAAATTATTCCCAAAGCATCATGAATGAATAACCTTTTCTTATTGAATTGTTCGAGGTGGAATCACTTTGGCACATTCCATGGCCTCTTTCTAATCATTTGTTGCCATAGAGAATATTATTTCTTGATTCCAGGCAGTTTAATCATAGGGAACTGCTTCTTTTGTTGGAACATAAATATAATTTCCTTAACCCTCGCCACAATTTTAGAGGCATGGTGCAGTGGCGTACATATAGCGCTATAGGGATTCAAATCCTATTTGGGCATGTAGTTTAGATGATTAATTTAAAAGTAAATACCTTTTTTCTTTGATAAATAAAGTAGATACCTTTATACACATTCTAGGTTTCAACCAACAAAGATACTCAACTTACCAGGTAGTTTTAGAGGATAAATATATAAGCCCTCACGAAACAATTTTAAAATTTTGGTGTAGTGACAAGAACATCGAGGACTTGCATGGGGGCTTACAAGGAAAAAATGCAATATGGGCACTCGTTTCATCAAAGAGAACTAGGTATGTGAACCGGGTTGGATCACCATTCACCAGGGGAAAAAAAAGAACCAATTAAAGACAGTATACCATAGCAGCTACAGTTATGACTCAAAAAAATTGTTGGATTTTTTTGGCAATTTTTAATGAGTTATTTGAAGAGTCATTTTCTGAAAGGAATATGACTTTTTTAAAAGAACAGAGAATATGATTTTCTATCGAATAAAGCATAGTCTTTAGGAAGGGAACTAAATAAATATTCCTAGTCTAGGAATCCTTAGTGAGTTGCGTATAAATATATGATGAGGGACTATGGGAATATTTGGTAGCAATATGGTTAGGATAGAGGAGATGAGAGGAAATAACATAGAGGGATGAATTGGATGGTTGTGAGAGAATTGTATCATCATGCACTTTTATCATAGTGGAAATTTTGAGGTTTGCCCTCTGTAGATATAGACATTGTGTTGAACTATGTACAATCTTGTGCTATTTCTACTTTCTTGCTCTTTTATCATGCCGGTGTTATTTGTTTCATGTGTGTGATGCTATCAAGAGATCCATGATGAAGACCGTGATAACCACCTCTAATATAAGACATCAAGGTAGAAGATAATTAACAACATAAATTTCCTGCTTTCTGCCTACCAGCAAAGTGGGCAAGTCTGGTACCCAACATCGGAGGTGAGGCATCATCTCAGAGACATAGCCATCAAGGTCATGTGTTCTGTCCTTTTTGTGGACTCCCTGGTTCAGGGCGGATTGCATCTAGTCGTTAGAACTGATAGTTCCATTGGCAACAATGCTATCCAATAATAAGCCCAGTCAATAATTTGAAACAAATTGTCCTAGGTTGTTTCCTGGCATTCTGATCATTGTGGTCTAGCCAAATGGTAAATGCAATATCCCGTGCTTGTTGCTCCTGTCTTGTGAACATGTTGTCATCTCCACTCTAACTATAGGCCTTCTACTGAATCTGGGAGATGTAAGATGCTTCGTAGGATGATGGGGACATCACACCAGTTCCTCTACGTACATATCAGCGTTGTCATCGTCGTGTCACATCGGCACTACTTTGGGCCTGGTTTTGAGCCCCAGTCATTTGTGATTCAGTCATTACTATTGGAGGATCATGTAGTCCATATTTTATTCTGTTCGTTGCTTTTCGTTTGAGACCAATCAGACTTTGTTTGAGTCAGTTTGAGGATTCCTGATTAGGTCTAGTTTATCGAGTTTTCTTTATCTCGTATGCTTTATTGAGTCCAGTATTTAGTACTATATCAGTTATGTGATAAAACTCTTCTCTGTAAGAGTCTATGTAAAAGACTCAATTGATGAATAAAATTTCAATGAATATTTCGATATAAACTTTGCTTTTGTTTTGATTCAGTCTATATTTGATTGTTTCAACTAGTGGTGAAGCTGAGATCCAGGTTGCGACCTGTGATCATATCTAAAACCCTAAATTCTTTTATTTGGTATCTAGTTCCACATCATTTTTGGTATCATAGCCAAAAGTTCTGTTCCCATCCACAAAATTCCCAAACCCTAAACTCCACAAATTTTCACAAATTTCCAAAAAAAAAAGTGAACAGTAACAAATTGTTATTGTTTAACTCCAGTTCTCTTCGAATTAAAAAAAGTCCCCCTTCTTCTTCTTTAACCCCACAGCGCCTCAGCAAACCCAAACCCACTTAGGGTTTCCTCTGCCACCCCCACCGGATTCCGCCACCACCACCGACGGCCGTCACCTTTGACGTCGATCCGTGCCACCGAAGACCTCGACGACTACTCCTCCCCAAATCAGGCAGTGAAAGTCCCGCCGTTTGTCCCCGATGAAAATTTCCAAGCCTCCACCACATCAGATCCAAAGTGACAGCAAGGTCCACCTCCGATGGCCTCGATCCCTCCTCCAAAGCTCATCGTCGGCGCATCCTACCTCCATTCCATCCTCCGGCGACCTCGGCGACTCCTCTCCAAATCAGGCAGCAGAGCTCCAGGCTTCATCCAACTTACGGAGTCACTTTTCAGCATCTCCTCCGTGCATCTATCGCCAAACAGATCCACTTCGCTAACATCTCTGGTGACGTCGACACCCCTCTTTGACAGCATATCAAGCTTCAGTCTTCTCCGGTGGCGTCTTCGAAATCTCCAAAAGCCTAAATCAATTCCGACGTCGACAAACGCCCTCACCTAATTCAATCAACTCCGGTGAGCTTGCCTACACGCGCCACCGGCTTTTCCTCAGCCCTAGCTGAGATCAGGAAAGAAGAGAGAGAGTGGGTGGATTGGGTGAACAGTGTTGGGTTAAGATTCTAACCCGTTCTTTTTAAACCCAATCTCCCGTTGGGTTCGGTCAAACGGGTCTCCTCAAGACCCGACCCGATCCGACCTACTTTAGTTGAATCCAACTCAGTTGGACACCAAGTCAGATCAGCGACTCGGTTGAGTACTGAGTTAGCTCGCCTGAGTCAATTCGACTGAGTTAACTCAGTCTAGAGGCATCACCCAGCTTCCAGAGGTTGTTACGTGCTCGATTTGCGTCCAATTTGCACTGTTCTCAAGGCAGCGGGTTCGCAGCTCATAGCACTACTATCCAGAGTTGTGGTGGGTCAATTATTTTTACTCGGTACAAGTAATTTTGAGGTATTCCTAATTCACTCAGTTCTACTACTTTTTAATAGTGCTAGCTATCCAGTTGCACCAGATTGATCCATCTCTTGTGCTATCGACTTGTCGCTGTCCACTATATAAACTGTGAGCGAGTACATCTATCAACTTTATTTGCTACATCTGAGTATTACACTAGAACTATTCCTGATTCTAGGTAATGAATGATTTATTCTAGATTTTAAAACGATCAACACTACGCAAAATTTCTAGTACTTGATCACTTTAATTAAATTTTTGTTACCCAGATGGAAATGAGTAATGGGATACTTACCACACACCAGAACTGAACTACTTGCTGATTTATCATTATTGATCATTCTGTATTAGGTTGCATATTAGTTGGTATTTCTTTGATCATTTTTTAGTTTCAATTTTTTTTGCACTGTATCTTACATCTTGCATTTAAACACCCTGTTGCATGACCACCCGTAGTGGAACACAATACCACCCTCACGATCCAACTCCTGAAATGGAATCCGCACTAGACAGCCTCACTAAACTCATAGAAAGATTAACCACTCGGATGGATAACATGGAGCAAGAATTGAGAAACTGCTGCGAACATCGTGAAGCCGAAGCCCAATTCAAAAGCATGAAAAGTGTACCGAAGGAGGCCCAAGAATTTTATGGCAAGTTGGTTCTAGGAGTTAAAAATTCAAGTAGTATTAGGAGTTCTAGTTTCTATTTCTTATATTTTTATTTTTAGTAGTACGATTTGTAGTAGGATACTACTTTCCTTTTTATGTATTTCTCTTTCTTTTAGACTTTTGATTTCTTTTAGGATTAGAATTATGTAATCCAATTACAAGTAGGAGATGTAATTTTGTAGCCTATATAAAGGCCTTATGTATTCACTTTTTTCAAGGAACGATCAATTAAAGTTTTTACTCTCAATTGAGTTTAATACGGATTTCTCAATTCTCCTCCTATTAGTGGCGGGATGCCCTATTAGACTCAATTATTGGTGGGAAGCCGTAATTGATTTATCTATCTCTATCTCCTCTTCAAATTTCTCTCTCAAATAAATCTCTCTCGAATACCCAGTTGCCAAATCCCTCTCCTTCGTCACGCATCCAGCAACTTCGGCCGTGTTTGCATAAGCGACTCGACTCCTTAATGACACTATTTTCGTCGACTGTACTTCTTCTCATCGGCGTGAGTTCAAAAATCAACAACAATCAACATGCAAGCTAAGATCAAATTTACAATCATATCAAATATTTTTATTATTACATCGACTCTTAATTACATACAAGTTTAGATATACATCATCCAATATGTTATCTATTCTGATCTTCTGTCCACATTAAAAGTGAGCGAGTGATTTTGTTTCTCCCTTGAGATGACTTGACTTCTTTATTACGTATAGAATTTAATTTCCTGCATAAACAAAGTTTCTAATTAGTTCTTTAAATATTGAATTCGATAAGCACTTGTATGATCAACATAGAATAATCTAATATTATCTGTTTTTATTCAATTTCTACCAACGATCTTTCTTGTTGGTGAAGCGTATCTTTGAGTTAATTTATCTATTGCTTCCGTCCCATACACGTTTCACATCATCTTAGTATTAGAGCAAAGTTAGGTAGGATTGGCATCTAGAAAGCATTTAAACGTAGTTTCCTTCATCTAGTTAATTTTAAAACTAAAAAAACTAGTGTAAATTAGGAACCCTTGAAAGGTAAGTCTTTCCCTGAAATTCTGTATGATTGGTGTCTAATCAAGAAAGGGTACTCAACGTGGTTCTGTAATTAAGAAACGTCAAGTGCGAAAAACTTCCCACCTGAGTTGCGCCGACCTGGCTAATTGGACTGGTAAAATCGGGGTTTGACTGACCCGATAATTTCAGAGAACAGATTTTTTCGAAAATAAAATAAAAAATAGTATAGATTTGTATTCATATTATGACTCATACATTGCATGCCAACCCGTAGTGGTACTCCATGTAGGCTGTCCAAAAGTTACTGGAGGACAAGCCATTGAAAAGCAAAGTTTCAAGCTCTAGACGCGAGGGACTATCACCCGCGTCTCAGCATCAAGGCGCGTTGTCTCGACACCCGCGTCTCAGCATCAAGGCGCGTTGGCTCGACATCCGCGTCTTAGCATCAAGGCGCGTTGGCTCGACACCCGCGTCTTAGCATCAAGGCGCGTCGGCCTGACACCCGCGTCTCAGCCTCAAGACGCAAAGGTCTAAAACCCGCGTCTCAGTTATAACCGCCTCGGTTAAGGGACCAATCACTGCCTACACGTAAGGGAAATCAGCCCCCATCGTGGCATGTCTTTAGCAGGCACGTGGGTTAGTTACCGCCCATGTAGCGGGAAAGTTGGCCCTCATTGTGGAGCGTTTTCAGGGGGCACGTTCACCCCTGGGACCTCTATAAATAGCCTTGTTTGCATCAACAACGGAAGGAGGAGATCAGAGAGAATCAATCGGACGAAGAGAGACAGAGGGCGACACAGAGAGAAAAGAAGCAGATCAACTCTTCAGCAAGTTCGCTGCGTACGAGCTAGCTTTCGCCTACCTTCTCTTTTAGAGTTTTGGTAGACAGAGCTGTGTCACTCTTTCTACCGGCCGAAGAGGAGATCCCTGAAGGACGGTCATCTGGTCAACAGAGAACAAGATTCACTCTCCACCGCCACACGAAGAACCTAGCCTTAAACAAAGGGGGAATTCAAGATTCAATATTCTCCCTCCCTTGTAACCGGAAGGAACAGTTTTTGTTGTAATCCTTTTCATTTGATTCAAGGAAAACTTTTACGGCAATTCCTGTCTCCCCTTTCCCGGGTCATACAAGAGATGGCGACTCCGCTGGGGACTACGTTTGTCACTGAGGAGCAAATAGTGGCGCAAGATGACGTCCACTATAAGGGGAAGATGGTCGAATCGCTCGTTGTCGAGTTCGACCAGGCGAAGTACGAAGAGTTTCTCTCTTCCGGCTCCAAGAGCCCAAAGACCCGCGTCTGCCGCCGGGTCTCGACGGGGAATGGCCTCGAGGCCCGATCTGTGGCTTTCTCGAGCTCCCCTGCTGCCGACTGTGCCAAGCAAGGTACACGCGCCAACGCCTCTCAGAAGGCCCGCGTGGTCCCAGACACATCTGCCTTTGCGACCAACCGCGTCGCACAGAACACCCGCGTCAGCGTCTCTCAGGAGACCCGCGTGGTTAAAGTCCCTGGTGTCCAGCATCAGGATGTTGTTGGTCTCTCTCCACCTCCTCGACGCAATCGAAACGCTGAGCGTCGACAGAGGAGACGTGCGCGTCAGCTGCAAGTTGGAACCGTTGGTTGTCCAACTGAGGCTGGACGCGACGTACAATCTCGCGCCTTGCCCGCGCCACGTCCAGTACGTGAAGTCCGCGTTTGGCGCCCCAAACGCGAGATTCCTTCAGTTAGGTCCTCTGAGGACCAACTCACCAAACGCCAAGATGAGACCTCTGCGCCTCGTCAAGCGCAAGAGGCACGAGCTCATAGGCGTGGTGCTCAACAGCCCATCCTCTCTCAAGTGTCTCTGCCCGACGCACCAAACAGCAACGCGATAGGCGCGTTTTGTCTCAACAGAGACGCCAGACGCGCGCTGAACAGCTGCGGCGCAAGAACCGCGTCTCTGATGATTGCGTCCAGGCTGTGCAGCACATGGATGCCTCCCGTCTTCGACGTTGCGAGGCTAATCTTTTCAATCCCCCTCCCATGGATTTGAGGGATTATCTGACGAAGAAAAGAAGTGCCAATCAGGCCACTTCGTCGTGTTGCTGCCAACGGCTCATCCATATGCTCTCTGAGTGCCTTGCGGATCAGGCGTACACCAGCAGTCTTCAGTCAGACAGCTGACCCTGATTCCTCCGTCAGCTAAAAGAAGACGCTCCCACAGAAGGAGAACCTTCTCTGACGTTGAGTACCCGGGGCTCACTGCGAATATGACAAGTAGGAGCAAGGGAAAACAACTTGCAGTCAGCTCAGACGAGTCCGAGTCTGACTCTGAACCGGAAGGGGTGTATCGACACACTCGCACCCGGACTGGGGCCATTCCCCCAATTGACTATAATGCCTTAGCCCATGGCATTAATGATTCTCACTCCGCCGTAGCGGAATCAAGGGCTTCAAACTCTTCCGTCGAGAAGGAGACCTCCGCCTACATGACAGGCACTCCTGAGGAGACGACTAAACGTTTGGAGCAGATTCAGAAGGCACAAATGGATATGATTCTTGCTCAGCAGGAATCTATCAACTCTCTCAAGTAGGCGATTGCACAGCTGCTCGAAGACAGGAGGAGGTCCCCTCCTAAAAAGTCAAAGGGCAAAGGGAAAAAGGGAGAAAGCTCATCTTCCGAACCTTCTGAGGAGACGCGGCGATCTACTTCCGGTTCGTCCAAGTCCTCGTCGCAAGTAAAAGGCGACCAAGACCAAGGAAAGGCTCATGTTAAAAGAATGAGTCAACTGGAGCGACGCCTCGAGGCCCTTGCCAATCGCAAAGACCTCCAAGAAGTAGGAGTGGTCCGGCCCTACCCGGCTGAATGGGACTTGGTTCCGTACCCGCCCAAGTTCAAAGCTCCAACTCTTCAAGCCTTTGATGGGAAGGGGTCACCCAACCAGCACATCTACTACTTCAAATCCCAAACCGGGAATGTAGTAGATAATGACGCCATCCTGGCACGCCTGTTCATCGGCACCCTGAAAGGGTTGGCCTTTGAATGGTTTATGAAGCTCCTAGAAGGTTCTATCAAGAACTGGGGCGATTTGGAGAAGCTCTTTTTAACACGCTTCTTCGAGGATGACTCCGAAGTCACAATGCCAACCCTTTTGGCTACCAAACAGCGAAAAGGGGAGTCCGTCAAATCTTTCGTGGAAAGATTTCGGAACATGGCACTCCGGTGTCCAAGCGGTATGACCCAGGCCACCCTGGTGGAAACATGCCGCCACAATCTCCAAACCTCACTCCTTGCTCAAATAGGAGTTGCTGAAAGCCGCACCTGGAAGCAATTAGTCCAACAAGGTGAACAGGCTGAGGAGATTGTCGCCCGCGTCAGAGCGGAGGAAGGTAAGCCTAGGCCGGAAAGGTCGACAAGGCGTGCGCCGGACACATCCCTCCAAACAAAGCGGAAGGATAATTTGGCAACGGAGACCAAATCTCCCGCCAAACCTCAATCAGGCAAGGCGAGTGGCTCTTCAAGCCAGCCACGCGCCAACAAGCAATATTCCTTCAAGGAGGAACATGTCGATTCGCTCTTTAAACTACTCAACAAAAGCAACCGACTGAAGCTCCCTGAAGCTAGGCGCCCAGAGGAAGTCGGCAAGACCGACAATCCCAACTACTGCATGTATCACAGGATGTTGGGACACCCCACCAAAAGCTGCTACGTCTTCAAGGACATCCTTCAGGCTCTGATTGACGCGGAGGTGTTAAAGCTCCGACCATAGCAGAAGAAGGTGACGGCTAATGTGACGTCGGTTCTCCAGTTCGGGAGACAACCTCCAACGCCTGCGGGGGTAACTCCTATTCCAAAAGGAGAGCTGAGAGTGGTCAACACAGACCCTCACCAGCAGCAAGAGAAAGGCTTGGTACCCGTCCCTACACATCAAGGGGAAATTATGTGGGTCCACCCTGACCTTGTCAATGAACAGCAATGGACTACTGTGACCAACAGGAAATCCAAAGGCAAGGCAAAGGCCTCATCCTGCAATGTGGTGGGTGCCTCCTCTCGAGAAGCGGAGACTGATATCCCTTCACTGACCGACTCAGAGGAGGAAACGATAGTCTTGGCCGCAGAGCCCAACCAACCGATGGCGGGAACCCGTTCAGGACAGGCGTACTTGAAACAGTACGACGAGACGGCGGTAGCCCCTCCACAACCAACTGCGGAGCCAGTCAGGCCCTCCACAAAGCCACCTGTGGAGAAGCAGAAGGGGACTCGATTTTCTCGAGCCCTTCAAAAAGGCATCGCGGAAGGATCTACGGCACCTTACCGCTTTGATGTCCTGGCTCAGTTGGCCAACATTCCGGCACGCATTACCTTGTATGAACTTCTTAGACTATCAAAGTCGACCAGGGAAGCTCTGCAAGAAGCTCTGGCAAATGCTGAGGTCTTCATGACCCAGGTGCCGAAGGAGGAAGATGTAGAGGATTGCCTCCACACCTCCCAGAATGCCCCCTGCATCACCTTCACGGCAGATGATATGCAGGTGAAAGGGAAGCATGATCGACCCCTGTACTTCACAGGGTATATTGGATCGTCCGAGGTGAACCGCATCCAGGTAGACCCAGGGTCCGCGTTGAGCATCATGCCTCGCCGGGTCATGCAACATCTCGACATTCCTACCCATCGTTTGAGCCCCACCCAGACAACTATCTATGGGTTCAATGCCAACCAGACCCGTCCGATGGGGAAGATCAAGCTCAGGTGTCAGATTGGAAGTCTCAAGTCGGAAGTGACATGCTACATCATCGACGCCGACACTTCCTACAATCTATTGCTGGGACGACCGTGGATCCACCGCAACTCCATCGTTCCCTCCACTCTCCACCAAGTCATGAAGTACATTGACGGGAGTGGAAATGTGCAGACGTTGATCGCCGAAAGGCATCCGTTCAAAGGGGTCGAGAATTATTTCACCGACTCTTTGCTGTACCAAGATCCGGTGGAGACGGATGAAGCCCCACAACCAGAGGAGCCAGACTCTGGTAATGAGGCTGACACTGAGCCTGAGAAAGAAGAGTGCCTGTGGGAGCTAGAACCACTTGTAACGGGCACTAATAAGCTCGATGTCGATAATACCACCGATGATGTAGGCGGTTGGTATATTAATGAAGATTTAGATTTTGCGTATTTTTCTGTGTGTGCTTCTGATTCAATACCGTCAGATACTAGCACTGATATAGATGACGATCTCTGGTCGGCAATGGGTGCCTTAACATCATTGCATGTACCAGTGAAATCGTCCTTCGAGACATACCAAGACAATGGTAATGCGCAAGAATCTATATTTATGGTTCCAGCAAGACGGAAAGGCCAAAAACCAATTCTTTTTGGGCGAATCTCGTCTGAACCAACGCCCCGCGACGAATTGAAAGGCGAGGAAGAATCCCCTCAGTTCGATCATTACGAACCAAAAGCGCTCAAAATAATGAGATGCATGGGGTACGACCTGACCAACAAACCCGGGTTGAACTTCGGCAAAGGAAGGAGGACGTTGCTTCAATCCTTTGTGCCGAAAGGGAAGGCCCCCGATTATTATCATCGGACACGCCGGGGGTTGGGCTATGTATCAACTCCGGTCCCATCAGCCTCCGATTCTCAAGAATCGTCGAGCAACGATTACTCTTCAGACACATCATCTTGGGAGTCAGATGTCAGTGTCGGCAACATCTTCAAGGAACTTTCAGTGAACATGGTTTCGACAAGCCACTTGGAAGATGGAAATGAAGAAATGATCCAATCCGATACAGATCCTTGGATCAAACATTTAAATGCTCTTTGGGATACCCGCTTTGAACAGCGCGAGCCACCCACAGAAGACAAGGTTGTTCAGATCAACCTAGGAGATGAGGCTAACCCTAAGCCCATCTTCATAAGTGACGGCCTGTCACTTTTGGAGAAGAAAGATCTAATATCTCTTGTACAAGAGTATATAGACGTCTTCGCCTGGAATTACGAGGACATGCCTGGACTTGATCCTCAAGTGGCTATGCACCGCCTCAACATCAATCCGGACGCAAAACCTGTCAAACAACAGCAGCGACGGTTCCGTCCAAGATAATGGAGGCAATTCAATCAGAAGTCAGAAAACTTATTGATTCTGGCTTCATCAGGGAAGAACAACATCCCGACTGGGTAGCCAACATCGTCCCCGTCGCCAAGAAGAACGGGAAGATCCGGATCTGCATCGACTTCCGTGATCTAAACGAGGCTTGTCCCAAAGACGAATTCCCATTGCCAATCACAGATGTCATGATTGACAATACTTGTGGATTCGAACGAATGTCCTTCATGGATGGATTCTCAGGATACAATCAAATCAAAATGTATCCTGATGACGAAAAGCATACTTCTTTCAGGACACCTCTAGGGGTATATTGCTACACCGTCATGCCCTTCGGACTGAAAAATGCAGGGGCAACATACCAAAGGGCCATGAACGCCATTTTCCATCAGCAAATACGCAAAACGGTGGAATGTTATGTTGATGACATCGCGGTAAAAAGCCGCACTAAGGATGATCACATATCTGACCTGAAGGTGGTCTTCGACATCATGCGGGCTCATCAATTGAAGATGAATCCCACAAAGTCCTTCCTGGGGGTGGCCAGTGGCAAATTCTTAGGATTTGTTGTAACATCCACCGGAATTCACTTGGACCCGGAAAAGGTTCGCGCTATCCAGGAGATGCAACCCCCGAGAAATCTCAAAGAACTCAGAGGATTGCAAGGACGATTGGCGTACATCCGCAGGTTCATCTCAAACCTTTCCGGAAGATGCCAACCTTTCGCTAAGCTGATGAAGAAGGGTGTCTCATTCATTTGGGACGACGCTTGCCAACAAGCGTTCGAGGAAATTAAACAATACCTCACCCAACCACCAGTCCTTGCAGCTCCGGTATCCGGAAAGCCTTTCCTGGTGTACGTCCGAGCAATGGATCATTCTTTGGGAGCTCTACTAGCTCAGAATGACGATCAGGGACGTGAGCAAGCAATCTACTATCTGAGTAGAACAATGATCGGAGCCGAACATCGGTATAACCCGATCGAGAAGGAATGTTTGGCACTGGTGTTCGCTATTCAGAAAATGCGACACTATCTGGTAGGCCAAACTATAAACGTCATATCAAAAGTCAACCCCCTGAGGTTACTTATGACTAAACCTTCATCGCTAAATGGCCGACTGGCAAAATGGGCCATATTGCTCTCCCAATATGAGATGCGCTTTTTACCACAAAAGGCCATTAAGGGACAAGCAGTCGCGGATTTCCTAGCTGAGCACCCAGATCCGAGGGCAGCCAAAGTCTACGAGGATCTCCCAGATGAAGTTGCTGAAGTCTGCCTGACTCAGACATCGTTCGAAAGTCAAGTATGGCAACTTTTCTTCGACGGTGCATCAAGAACAAGCCCGAAGGGACACGTAGTAGCAGGGGTAGGAGTAGTACTCGTATCCCCACAAAATTATGTGATTCCCCGAGCTGTCTCATTAACTGAGCCTTGTTCCAATAATGTGGCGGAGTACAACGCTCTTTTGATTGGGATGCAATTCGCCGATGAGATTGGCGTTAAAAATCTCGAGGCATATGGCGACTCCAAGCTCATCGTCAGCCAAGTTCGCGGGGAGTACGAAGTCAGACATGAAGACTTAGTACCCTATTACAACGCGACTATCCGCATTGCCGAGGGGTTTACAAGCTTCTACATCGACCATGTACCGCGCAGGCAAAATGCGCACGCAGATGCACTCGCATCCCTGGCTGCCTCCTTAGCTCTTCCAGCTGGAGCAATGGAGAAGATATTCGTCTACAGCCACGACCTGTATTGCCCGAGAAATGCTCTCGAGGACTATCAGGAGTCAACGGGAGGTCGTCACTGCGAAGAAGCACTTGAAGCATCAACCGGTCCAGAGCTTAAAGACTGGCGATTCCCCTATATCGACTACGTCTTATACGACATCCTGCCTGAAGACACCAAAGAGGCGGCTGCCATTCGAAGGAAAGCCCCCAAATTCTATTATAATGCGATTACGCGAACATTGTATCGTCGATCGCATGACGGGATCTTACTCCGGTGCCTCTCACCAAAAGAAGCCCAAGAGATATTGAGGGAAGCCCATGACGGTATGTGTGGAGCCCATCAACCTGGCCCAAAACTGGCACATCGACTTCAAAGATTGGGTTACTACTGACCCAAGATGATTGCCGATGCCGTCACTTATGCCAAGAGGTGTCACGCTTGCCAAGTGCATGGGGATTTCATCCATCAAGCACCAGGGTACCTCCACTCTACGGCCTCTACTTGACCATTTGAAATGTGGGGGATGGACGTGGTTGGTCCTATCAGCCCACCATCATCAAAAGGACATCGGTTTATTTTGGCAATAACCGATTACTTCTCTAAGTGGGCTGAGGCCATTCCCTTGAAGGAAGTCAAGTCGTCGAACGTGATCAAGTTCGTGAAACACCACGTTATTTACCGTTTCGGTGTACCTCGGCGAATTGTCCATGACAATGGGCCTCAGTTCATCAGCCAGGCTTTCCAGAGATTCTGCGCTAAGTTCAGAATCCAGAGTGTGTCCTCAACGGCATACTACCCCGCCGCTAATGGCCTCGCAGAAGCTTTCAACAAGACTATTGGCAAGCTTCTCAAGAAGTTCGTCTCGAAAAGTCAACGAGACTGGGACGACAAGTTGGGTGAATGCTTATGGGCTTACCGCACAACTGTGCGAACCCCAACTAAAGCTACGCCATTTTCTTTGGTCTATGGGTGCGAAGCCGTGCTCCCACTAGAGATCCAAATTCCATCTCTACGCGTCGCCTTGACAGCGGAGATGACAACCGAGGAGAAGCATCGACAGCGACTCCAAGAACTGGAGGCCTTAGATGATAAGCGTCTGCAGGCCCAGCAACAAATCGAGCTCTACCAAGCTCGAATTACCAGAGCCTTCAACAAGAAAGTTAAAGTGCGAACTTTCAAGAAAGGCGATCTTGTTTAGCCGTCAGAAGACCCATGGTAATGACGCACAAGACAAAAGGAAAATTCCAACCCAAATGGGAAGGACCATTTGTAGTAGAGTCAGTCTACTCAAATGGGTCATATCGCCTCATAACCTCGAATGGCGATACACTCATGATGCCGATCAATGGCAGGTTCCTGAAGAAATACTATCCTTAGATGGTATTCTCCCGTTGATCAAGTTAAAAATACACCTCTGATCAAAACAAGAAGAGCTTCTTCATTAATATCCGACGCCCCCGACGGCTAAGGATAGAAGAAAATGTTGGCTTCTAAGTCCAACATAAGTCTTCGACAACTCATCATGCTGAGGGGAATAGCATGGCTAGCCCAACTCAAACGGTAGTTGGTAAAGGCACCTCAAACCCGTTGACAGCTGAGGATTTGCTAAAAATCCTAAGGGACACGTTCCCATTTGATCCGACGCCCCCGACGGCTAAGGATAGAAGAAAATGTTGGCTTCTAAGTCCAACATAAGTCTTCGACAACTCATCATGCTGAGGGGAATAGCATGGCTAGCCCAACTCAAACGGTAGTTGGTAAAGGCACCTCAAATCCGTTGATAGCTGAGGGTTTGCTAAAAATCCTAAAGTGGACTTGGCTCCACTCTTTCCTCCAAAATCCCCTACCAATTCTCATCCACAGAATGGTAGGTCTACAAAATACGACCATTACTAAGTTAACACTATACCTCTGGTAATGGAAACTTTTCAATATTCCTTGTCGAGTACAAATTTTGTTTGTCAACTCTACACGGAGTATCAAACTTTCAAATTTGCCAAGTTAACACTATACCTCTGGCACTTCAAATTTTCACTTGTCAATTCTCACCAATAGAATGACAGGTCCTCAAATTACTCTTATCATGAGTCAATCTTTGTCAAGTTAATATCACACCTCTGACAAATTACTGTTAAAGTTTAACACCACACCTCTAAACAGTAATCAAGTTTCTGTCAGGTTTAATATTACACCTCTGACAGTCACTTTTCTTCAGACTTCCACACCGAAGCTGAAATGGATGATGCTAAGTTAACACCACACCTCTAGCATCAAGTCATTGCTAAGTTCAACATACACCTATGGCCATGACTTTCCCTGGACTTCTTTATGCAAGCCGAGATGACCAATGCTAAGTTCAACATTACACCTCTAGCATTACCCTCACTGTCAAGTTAAACATTACACCTATGACAGTGATACTTCTGAGTTAAGTTAATATCACACCTCTGACTCACATCCTTGTCAAGTTAACATTACACTTCTGACAAGACCACTTTCAACCCGTTAAGTTAATATCACACCTTGACGGTAACAAACTTTCCTAGATTCCCCACGAGTCTAGTCCCACTTGTTATTCTCTTCAACAGAATAACAAGTCTACCTAAAAACATTGTTAGGTTAATACTACACCATCAACAGTGTTTCCATCAAATCCCCAGTTGAGCTCAATCAAGTTAATCCCAAACACTTGATAAAAGTTCACCCTCCCTGGGGGTACCAATTCTACTTGTCACTTTCTCTTATAAAGTGGCAGGTCCATCAAAAATTTCACCTCTGTCAAGTTAATATTACACCTCTGACAGTATCGTGAGAGTTCCTGAAATAGGATCTTTCTCCACAAAGTTTGACTTATTAAAATTTTCATCATAATTTTGACAAAGTCAAAGACTCTTTGCTTCTATGCGTCTAACTGAAGACAAAAAGTTCAAGACAATGAAAGAGGTAAAAAGAGAAGTGTCACTTTTATTTATTTCCAGGTACATGAAAGTGATACAAAAACGCTCTCTTATACAATAAGATTGAGTGTTACAGTCAAAACGCTCTCTTACAATAAGATGGAGTGTTACAATAAAGAGTACAAAGAAGTCCCTCTCCCTCTCAGAGGTTGCACTCACTCCTTAAAGCCGCGTCTGATTCCAAGTGCGCGATGTTTTGTGGCTACAATAGAAACTGGTTACACCACGATGCATGATGTAAACATCGAAAGAGCCCTAGCTGACTAAGCTAAGAGCAATGGTGTTCTTGAGGTCCGGTGGCAGCAGAAAATCCTGCAACCCTTCATTCATGAACATCTCTTTCCCCAGCAGACCATCCAGCAGACATGAGGAGTCCTTGATGTTACTTCTGGGGTGGGAGAGGAAGAGGATCCTACCTGCCACCTTATCCACTGTAGCCCCTCGCCGCCATACTTACCCTGACCATTTCTTGCCAGCAGGCATGACTGGTGCAGTGGATCTGAAGAGACCTTGGCGAGGGTCGAGTCCTCGTCAGGGATATAATATATTCCCTTGTGGACGACGAGGACCATAATATATTCCCTTGTGGACGAACATCGAACAAGTCCGCCGGCTGAAATATTCTCCAGGGGCCCAGCGAACCTGAAAAAGGACAATCAAGCCTACCTGCAAAGAATAAACAAGGGGGTTAGAAAATCTGGAACTTAGTGTACTTCAACAAAAGAAAACTAAGTGACAGACGCGGCTATTGTCAAAGGCTGCAGACGCGGGAATGACCCGCGCAGTAAGTCAAACTACCGCGCCAACAGAGACAGACGCGAATCAGAACTGTGGAACACACAGGATTCAAACGCAGCCTCATCTTACTCCCGCGCCTAAAACACAAGACGCGAAAAACTTCAAACGCCGAAAACTGCCATCTCCCTGTTGAATAAACAGGAGTTGCAAGATTCGGGTCTGAAAATTTCAGCCCAATTTGGAATTCATCCAAGTCGATGGCCTTAAAACGCGAGCTTCATGAGCAAAGCCCGCGCCAAGTGCCAAAGACTTCTGTACTCGCGTCCAAGGAAGTTTAAGTCGGCGGCGCAAATTCCAGAAGGAATGCACCAACCACGACTTCACAAGAAGGTCCAGATGATATCTCTTTAAGGGGTATACTGAAATTCAAACTTGGTTGGATCTATAATGTCATGGTAAGTGGGCATGGCATACCCGCAGAAGCCTCTGTTAAGAGTTGAACTATCTGCGTTGAGACGCGGACGTAAAAAGTGCTCAAAGAGACGCTTCCTGCCATTGAAATCACTTGACAGTGGTAATCCATTGAAGAGACCAAACAGAAGCATGAAAGCTCTGGGTCATCTTCATCCACAGAGGCACCTTCATCCATGGAGGCAAACCCCTGATAGGGTCCTTGAAGGGAGAAGGCAGAGTCCCTCAGAGTACTCGTTCTCAAACAGAGCACGGTCTGAGCAGCCGCTGTTAAAGAAGGGGTGAGTCCTATTTATAGGCAACTCCTGATAACGGTCATTAATGGTTCATTAATTAAAACCGCCGGCCTTAATGACCACACGACCGTCAAAGCCCAATGGGAGTCTGACGCGTGGGACGTCGCTTCGGGAAGCATCGCAGGCGCTGATCTCAAACCGTCAGCGCCGGTTTTGCATTAAAGGGCATTAACGCCCAAGTCCAATGGAAAACCGACGCGTGGACAACTGCTTCGGGAAACAACGGATGACCCGGTTTCCCAATCGTCAGCGAAGATTTGACGAAGACTTGACGTTCAAAGATCTCTAAAAATCTTTAAGTCAGGCTGCATTAAACGCAGATAGAAATGCCGCGTCCGGCTGCATTGAACGCAGATGGGAAAGCCGCGTCCAAGAATCTGCGTCACCTTTCTCAAATTGGAAGGCGTTCACCTGCGTTTTAAAGGAGCGTCCACGTGACTCAAAGTCGCGTCCCTTCAGCAAACGGGGCCCTTTCTAAGGGAAAGCACTTAGTCCATTCTGAGATTAGTGGAAAATACACAAGGCTGTGTCCCTCGCATCCGCTCAAGTCGCGTCTTCATTGACAGGACAAATTCGCGTTACTCAAAGCCGCGTTTGTCCCCACGGATCAATGCCGCGTCTCATCAAAAAGGACTTAGTTCTATCTGAGTTCTTATGAACTGATGACCGCGTCTCCCTATGGATTGACGCTGCGTCTCATCAAAAGGACTTAGTGAAGTCTAAGTTCCTATGGAATGATGACCGCGTCTCACCCTGTGATTGACGCTGCGTCTCATCAAAAGGACTTAGTGAATCTAAGTTCCTATGGAATGATGACCGCGTTTCACCCTGTGATTGACGCCGCGTCTCATCAAAAGGACTTAGTTCTATCTAAGCTCCTATGGACGGATGACCGCATCTCACTCTATGGATCAATGCCGCGTCTCATCAAGAAGACTTAGAGTCGACGCCGCGTCTCATTGAAAGAACTTAGTCTTACCTAAGTTCAGTATTCACAGCCAGTGATCAGGGAGTTGAATTCATCCACAGTTAAACAAAGAAGATGGAACAAAAACTTCAAAAAACTTTTATTATATCGAAAATAGTAAAAGTGGATACAAACACTCTAATAGAGTGTCCTCTTCTTTACAAAAAAAAACGAAGAAGGGGAAAAGGCTAAAAGTCTTGATCCGGCAAAGAACGGATACGCTCCCTGAGACGATGCATCTCGTGCTGACGTGCCTTCTCAGCCTCCATCATGGCTTGGACCCGCAGCTTCTCTTCAGATAAAAAGGGTTTTGCAGCCAGCTGTGCTCGCAGAGATTCCAACCTGGAGGAATGAATGGTCTGGCTTTCTTCAGCTCGTGCCTTCGCAGCTTGTTGCTCCTCCAGCCTCTTCCGGACGGTGGCAAGCGTCCTCTCATTATCCGCGATCATGGCTTCCGCCTTAGCGATGGCAGACCGAGCATTGGTAATGGCGAGCTCTGCGTTTTGCCGGATGAACTCGGATTCCATTGAATCGTCAGCCAGTTTCTGACATTCAGCTTGGGAACGCTCGAGATTGCGGACCTCTTCAGCAACTTGTGCTTCCACCTCCTGTCGCTCTTGTTCCTGGGTGGCTAGGAGCCTAGTCAAGATGACCTGGGCTTCTTGAGAAGAACTAGCATTGTCCAAAGACTTCAGCTCTTTCAGGTCACTTCCCAATCGCTCCACCAACAGCATACACGACTTGGCAAGCGAGGAGCCTCCGGTTAATTCGATGTTACCGGCCATGTTTCCAAGAAACGTCCGGGCAAAGTCAAAAGAACTACGCCCAGACAGGATAAAATCGATGCACGATCGCATCGCGTCAAGGAACTGCTGCACCGTTTTGCGTGTCAGGAAATCCATGGTGTCATCACCCGAGGTACTCCCCGACCCCCTTTCTATCATGAGGAAAGGGGTGCAAGCCGGCTCTTTTTGCGCGAGAGTCGTGCTGACCGGCGATACGGCAAGAGCGAGACTGGCCACTGGCGCTTTCGGAAGTGTTATCGCTGCAGGAGCCTCCACAGCTAATGATGGAGTAGTAAGCGCAACCTCTGGGAGGTCCAGAGATGTCGAGTCCTTGGGCGGATCCTGCGGAGTGGAAGTCTCCCTGGCTTCAATAGTAACCTCTTCACCCGCAGAGTGGGTTCTTCCCCAGCCTTAGGGGTTGCCTCCTCTTCCGGCAAAATCGAAGGCTCCCCAATTTCAGTAGTTGCCCTCTCTGGAGTTATCTCGGCAACTGAAGCCTCGACTCCTTCGGACTGGGTCAGCTCTTTTACCGTCTCCTCGATATGCGAGGAGATTACAGCTTCAATATCCCCGGCCAACCCTGCAGCATAAAAGAAGAATGTTAAAACATCCTCTTCAAAATGAAAAGGGAAATTAGGTCAAAAGGTGAAAAGAGTACCTTCAGCGGGAATAATCGCCAGCTGTGATACCGTTGATGGCTCACCCCCGTATATTTCTTCCTCTGAGATGTGGGAGAACTTACTCGGATCAGGAAAAGCGGGTTCATCGCCATAGTCGACCTCGTCTTCAAAATCGCTTTCCCCTGAGAGTGAGGAAGACGATAGCGCCCCGCGCGAGACTTCTGCAGCCGGAGCCTTGCCACCAATTACCCCAGTGGTAGGACTGGGGTCAACTGCCCGAGGACTGGAGATGAAGACACAAGGCGACCCAGGTTGCTGTGCCTCATCTCTCCCTTCATGAGCAAGTAAAAATCCGGGTTGAACTGAAATCCCCGGAATATCGACATCTCCTCCACTCATGATGTCGACCTCTAGCTGCTCATCCTCGTCAGCGGTGGTGGCTCTGTCAACGAGCTCCCCTTCCTCCGCAGGCCTACGGTCTCTGCTGCTCGACCTAGGGGCACGGACTAAAGGAACATCCTCTTCAGCTATATCTTCTTCCCTCGGTACCTCAACGACAACAGGGATGTCTTCGGATCGGGAGACTTCGGTTGTCAAGTCTCTCCGAACCTTCTTGGGAGCAGGTTCAGCAGTTGAAGCAGAGCGTTGACGACGCTTGCTTACCGCCTGTCGAGTCTTTGTTGCTCGTGGCTCCGCCCTTGCTGCTTGCGGCTCCTCCCTTGTTGGTCGTGGCTCCGCCCTTATTGCTCGTGGCTCCCTTCCCGATCTTCTCCCGACCTCCTTCTGGGCCTTCAGGTACTGGTCGGTGAGTTTCGAGTGTTTACCAGACTCTGACCTTGCCTCGAGATTTGCATTGATGCTCTCAATACATGAAGACGCCGAACAAAGTCTGATGTCTGGATGGCTTGGAAATACCAAGTGCAGAAGCTGAAGCTCATACGGCAATTGGATCCCTCGATAGGTAGACGGAAAGGTTGCTCCCGTCCCTCCGGCCACACTATAGTACCAAGCCCGAGCACCTTCGAACAAGTTCCCTTCGAAGGCGAGTCGAGCATTGGGATTCCCGACGTAGAGTTGATCGTAGCCGAACTGTCGAGCGAAACGATTCGGCATGTACGGCTCGATAGTGCATGAAGTCCCTTGCCGGAAAAGCACATATCCGGGCCGAATATTGATCAACCACCAGAAGACTCCCGCGGACAACCTCGTGAAGCCATCTGGGCCCGCGGAATCAGTAAATAGATCCCCGAAAGATGCACCAGAGATCTCGGGGAAGCAGCGATTGAGCTGGTAATTCGCAGGATCTGAAAGTCGCTTTCGGACGTAATATATATAAAGATCACGCCAGCTCGAATCCTCCAACCGCTGTACAAAAGGGACAGAACTCTCCCTCCAACGCACCGCCGTCATCAGAGAAGGGCAGTGCATCACGTACCAAGCCATGAGGTACGTATAAGGCAGCTCGATCCGAGGGTTGGGGCGCTTCACCGTCGGATTCCCCTCTGAGTCAACATACGGCTTGCCGTGGGAGTCGACAGTTTTAGGCGCCTCGCAGAAACTCTTGGTTAGCGCCCGCAACCCGCTCTGAATGCCAGCCGCCACGGCCGGGAGAAGGGCTATAGGGTTGCCGTGAGCCAGGAGCACCGCCGGGTACACCACGTCAGCAACAATAGCTTCATGTGGCAGCGTGGGCACCACACAACGCTTCAGCCACAGCATCAAGAAGCCTGCCAACAGTGCCCTATCGGAGATAGGGGTCCGGGCTTGATGGTGGAAGCTTTCAAAAACCAGGTCAGGATCGAAACCGTCCTCGTTCGAAACCGTGGTGTAGAAGCCCTCAGAAGCCTTGTCGATCCTGTCTTCAATCTCCCTGTCGGAACTGGGAGCCAGTCGGGTTATCGGATTGTCTTTATGATTGACATCGTTGAATAAGTAACTGGCCCAAGACAGTTGCTTGACTCCCTGCGCCCTCCAGGCGGTTATCTGACCGCAAATGTGGAAGTGACACATCACTTCCCAGTAAGTCTCGTACACCCGAGGAAACTCTTTCTTCAAGAGGTGGAGCTCCTCAGTGGTCGGGACATATTCCTCATAGGGAATGTCCCCTGTTGCCAGCCCCGAGACCTCATGTAGCTCGTGCAGTGCAAGGCCCATCTCTCCGACCGGGGTAAAGAATGTCCCCGTCAGAGGATTGTAGCGCTCCAGGATCCCGAAAAAGTTATGAGAACCTGGTGGGATACCCCACTGTACAGCCCTGACCGCTGGGTACAGTCCTACACGCTTTAGCAGATCCCCAAGATCGGTGAGGACGAAACCCACCATCCTGCCCCACCAGTAGTTCTCCGTGGAATGGACCCACCCGGGCGAACGGAAACCGACCGGATAATCACCCTCCGCTTCCATGAACGAGTTGAGGAAGGTAGTGCCAAGTTGTGGTATCTCTCCAACCGGAACCTCAGACTTGCGCGACCCAGGGAATATGCCGAGAACCGACCTGTCATGGCTATCATGACGGTGTACTTTATGGGAACCCAAATCACCGAGAGTAATCTCAGGGACATATCGAGAAATGTCCCATTCCATCTTTCGAGGGACGGACATGTGCTGGAAGTAGGACAGCGGGAACATCCTCTCCATGTCCGGAAGAAAGAATCTTCCACCCTTTATCTGACGGAGCCATTTATAAGTTCCGTCATACACACGATAGCCGCCATCGTTGATACGATCTCCGAAGAAGAAGGCAGGCTTCTCCAGCTTGACGTGAGCATCCGTTGTGAATGCTGCATCGGTCATAAGTACCCGAAGAGTTCTCATGTCAACATTAGAGAGCTTCTCCCTGCGATCCTGCGACTGGTCAGCAGTCACAGGGACAGTCCTTCGTAGCACAAAGGTCAAGTCCCGGTCAGCACCACCTACATGTCCAAAGTGGCGCGTCTTGGCGAGTGAGGCAGAAGGATGGGGCACTGCAAAAGAAAAGGACACTTAGTTAGATACTTAAATGCTAAGTGTTCATAACCCAGACGCAGAAGAGATACTAACGCAGGAATTATCAAATCCGCGTCCAGACCTGCGAAACCGCGTCCAAACGCAGAAGAGATACTGGACGCAGGAATTATCAAATCTGCGTTCAGACCTGCGAAACCGCGTCCAAAAGCAGAAGAGATACTGGACGCAGGAATTATCAAACCCGCGTCCAGACCTGCAGGATCCGCGTCTCCACCACCAGAAGGTCATGGAATGTCCTTGATGTCACTTCTGAGGTGCGAAAAGAAGGGAGTTATCCACCTTAACCCTTCCATCACCACAACCGCCAGAAGTTAAGGAGGGTAACTCCCTTCCTTTCACACCCCCAGATTTCTAATTGCTTGGACGCAGGTGCCAGATTCATCAAAATCGGTAGCTGATGGAACAGAACGCAAGGATCAAATCCGCGTTCTGCAAACCAAGTCCGCGTCTGAACCCTTCACAATTAGAAATATTCTAAGTGAAGAATCCGAAATGCAGGACCCAATGGCGCGAGGGTCCAAACCCGTGCCTCGGTTATCAACTCAAAGACTGCGTCTGAGACCGCGTCTGAGAATCAAACACGAGTTATATTTTGTGTTAAGGATTCTTAGGGTTCTATGAGCTTCCGTTAATGGCGAAATCCACGCCTAAAAGGCATTATACCTGGGAAAGCGACATCCTGCGCAGAGGAAGCGCCCCTCTGGACCTCGGCGGCAGTCGCCCGTGAAGAAGAGGCGGTTGGCTTGGTCTTGGGTGCCATCTTTAATTCCAGAAAAAAGGAGATGAATAGTTCAAAAGTCCAGTAATGGAGATGAACAGTTCAACAGAGGAAGAAGAGAACTCTCTTTCTTGAGCAAGTGCGTTCGGAGAAGAAAAGATGTCTCTCTGACTGTTGCCTTTTATAGGCACAAGGATTCGCGAAGATACGCGGCGTGTGGCCCGATAAAAGCTGCAGCGAATCATCACATGACGCGTGGAACAAATCATCGCGAAGATCATGCGTCACGACTCCGCAGCGAGTCATCATTTGACACGTGGCGCGGTTCAGTTAATGAACCGGGAAGTCCGCGCGCCAAAAGGTGAAATCCTGCCGGCTCCCCAGGCCAGCTGGCGGCGTAATCATCACACGGCACAGATTCACACCCAAGGGACGCACCTCTTAGATGGACATGCCCCGTCAGCATCTCCATAAATGCATTCGGAAGGTCGCGTCTCTCTACGAAGTCCGCGTCCGACCCAGCGGGCCCAACATCGCGTCTGCCTCATGGAAGATCGGGCGCGTTTCCATTGCCAAAGGACGCACCCTACAGAAATCACGTCTTTAAAGCAGTACCATCTCGGCTTTTCGAAAAGAACCTGCGTTCGGCCTCCTGCTTCTGCAAAATCAGTTCAACAGTACACTGACGCAAGCAGACGACCAACCACTCCTGGCTTAAAGCACACCCGTGACAGACTAAAAGCAATCGGGGAGGTTTAGACTGTGCATCTAGACACTCAACATGATCAACTCTGGTGGCTTCAAAGAGTTCCAACAGTACACTCACGAAGACCAACTCCAGATAAGATCGAACCCGGAGCACTAACAGTCTAGTCATGAAAGCAAATATGGCTAAAATCCAAAGTATTTCGAAATCCGTCCCAGTTAACTGCGAAATATCAAAAACTTTGGAGGGGGTTCTGTATGCTGTCCAAAAGTTACTGGAGGACAAGCCATTGAAAAGCAAAGTTTCAAGCTCTAGACGCGAGGGACTATCACCCGCGTCTCAGCATCAAGGCGTGTTGGCTCGACACCCGCGTCTCAGCATCAAGGCGCGTTGGCTCGACACCCGCGTCTCAGCATCAAGGCGCGTTGGCTCGACATCCGCGTCTTAGCATCAAGGCGCGTTGGCTCGACACCCGCGTCTCAGCATCAAGGCGCGTCGGCCTGACACCCGCGTCTCAGCCTCAAGACGCAAAGGTCTAAAACCCGCGTCTCATTTATAACCGCCTCGGTTAAGGGACCAATCACTGTCTACACGTAAGGAAAATCAGCCCCCATCGTGGCATGTCTTTAGCAGGCACGTGGGTTAGTTACCGCCCATGTAGCGGGGAAGTTGGCCCTCATTGTGGAGCGTTTTCAGGGGGCACGTTCACCCCTGGGATCTCTATAAATAGCCTTGTTTGCATCAACAACGGAAGGAGGAGATCAGAGAGAATCAATCGGATGAAGAGAGACAGAGGGCGACACAGAGAGAAAAGAAGCAGATCAACTCTTCAGCAAGTTCGCTGCGTACGAGCTAGCTTTCGCCTACCTTCTCGTTTAGAGTTTTAGTAGATAGAGCTGTGTCACTCTTTCTACCGGCCGAAGAGGAGATCCCTGAAGGACGGTCATCTGGTCAACGGAGAACAAGATTCACTCTCCACCGCCACACGAAGAACCCAACCTTAAACAAAGTGGGAATTCAAGATTCAGTATTCTCCCTCCCTTGTAACCGGAAGGAACAGTTTTTGTTGTAATCCTTTTCATTTGGTTCAAGGAAAACTTTTACGGCAATTCCTGTCTCCCCCTTTCCGGGTCATACACTCCATACTTGTGTGAAGAAGTTAGTGAACCCAACACTGATTCCATGGCCTCCCAACCTACACTAGCTGATCTTGTGGCTAAACTTGAAGCCTTGACCCATGACAGGGCTCAGGCTCGAGCTGATCTACATGAAACTAAAGAGCAAGTAAAAGAAATATCTTGTTGAGAGTCCTCCACTGCTGGAAAAAATTTATCCTCATCACGAAACAACCATTGTGATAACACTGATAACCCACCCAATTCCGATGATCAATATATAAAAAACATCAAGATCGATGTTCCCACCTTTGATGGACGTCATGACCCACAACTTTTTCTAGATTGGACACTCCAACTAGATAAGTACTTTACATGGTACAATCTCACTGAGCAGAGAAAAATTAAGTTCGCTGCCATGAAACTGACCGGTCAGGCTAGTCAATACTGGACTAACTCAGAGAACATACATGCATCCTGACTTCAACGACCTATTAAAACATGGGATATGATGAAGGATGAGCTGAAAGGTAAGTATGTGCCACATCATTTAGTGACTGTCTTATGAACAAGTGACTTCAATACAATCAAGACAATAAATTAGCAAAAGAGTATGTTACAAAATTCGATGAGTTTCTCATTAGATGCAGTACTTTCAGTAAGGAAGGACAAGCTTAAATCTTTTCTAGATTTAGAGCCGGACTTAGAGAAGACTTGCGAACCGAATTATTAGTTAGAGGGTCACTGAATTAAAAAAAACCTACACCATAATTCAAGATCAAGATTCCCTTAGGTCTAACTACAATGCTAGGAGTTTCGATTAAAATCGAGTGTGACTAGGGTTTTCTCTTCTTCCCAGTTCAATAAGTCTAGTACCCAATCCTCCTCTCAAAAGAATAACTTTAAAGGGAAATAAAGTGATGATCGTAGCAAACCCTCCGAGCAAATTTTTTTCAAATTTAGTGCATCCACTAAGTCTTATAGATGTCAAGGTTATGGTCACATCGCCGCTAACTGTCTTAGCGAAATGAAGATCACCTTCATTAACGGAGTTCCCACACAAGCTCCCGAGTTTGATGATGAGAAAGTTACATATCACCCAGACATAAGTGAAGACGATGATTCCGATTATGATCAAGAAGGTTCTGATACTGAATGTAACTATATTCAACTCGCACCTTCAAATTACATATCTGTCGTCCGATGTGCGTTCTCACAAGAAAAGGACGATTGGAGGAGAACTGCTATCTTCCGCACATTCATTAAAATTGGAGACAAATATTGAAAAGTAATAATGGATAGTGGAAGTTGTGTCAATGCAGTATCGTCCAAAATGATTGAGAAGGTGGATGGAAGGCTGAACTTCATCCCCATCCATATAAGGTGTCATGGATCAACTCCACAACCTTAGACGTGAAACAACGATGTCTTGTCCCGATTGAGTTTGATGTTTATAAAAAAAAGATATGGTGTGATGTGGTTACAATGGATGTAGGTCAGATCATTTTAGGACGATCATGGCTCTACGATTATGATGTTACCATTCACGATCGATCGAACGTGTGTCGATTTGAGCATGAGGGTAAGATGATTAAGTTGACACCATACCGACCTATAGCTAAAAAGCTTAAACCCAACACACTGAAGAAGTCGAAAGGAGCTAATTTGATCAGTGCAATAGAACTTGATCAAGAGCTCAAGAACGGTGCTCCGTTCATGATCTTAACTGCTAAAGAAGTTAAGACGCCAGATAGCACTATTCCTCCAGAAGTTACCCCCGATGATTGAGGAGTTTAGTGATGTCTTCCCCGAAGACCTTCCAAATAAATTACCACCGATGCGTGACATTCAACACACTATCGATTTAGTACCTGGATCAAGTCTGTCAAACTTGCCACATTACCAAATAAACCCAACTGAGCATGCTGAGCTCAAGAGGCAAGTCGATGAATTGGTATAAAAGGGTTTTATTAGATACATGAGCCCATGTGCGGTTTCCTGCATTATTAACGCCGAAGAAAGATGGATCATGGTGTATGTGCGTAGATAGTATAGCGATTAACAAAATTACAATTAAGTATCGCTTTCCCATTCTAAGGTTGGATGATATGCTGGATATGATGTCTGGTGCGACAATCTTTTCTATGATGATCTTAAGAGTGATTATCACTAAATTCGCATTCGTCCGGAAGATGAATGGAAGATCGCTTTCAAGACGAAAGATGGACTATATGAATGGATGGTTATGCCTTTTGGAACTAACACTTCGAATACATTTATGCGAGTGATGACTCAAGTACTACGACCCTTTATGGGAAATTTTTTTGTAGTTTACTTTGATGATATCCTCATTTATAACCACTCTTGTGAGCAACATTTAGACCACTTACGACAAGTTTGTACTGTGTTGAGAAAGAAAGAATTGCATGCTAACCCGAAGAAGTGTGCCTTTCTTGCAACACAAATTCACTTTCTAGGCTTTGTCGTTTCTTCGAACAAAGTTTTTGTAGATCCCGAAAAAGTTAGAGCAATTGAGGAATGGCTGGAACCAAAGACCATCCGTGAGGTGAGAAGTTTCTACGGACTTGCTACCTTCTACAACGGTTTATAAAAGGGTTCCACACTGTTATGGCCCTTATTACGGATTGTCTAAAGAAAAGTGAGTTTGCATGGTCTAATGCTGCTGCTAAAGCGTTTGTCAAAATTAAGGAAAGAATGATCAGTGCCTCGGTTATGCGTCTTCTTGATTTTTTAAAGATTTTTGAAGTAGCATGTGACGCATCCGGCATAGGTATAGGAGGAGTCTGAGCTCAAGAAGGACATCCAGCTGCTTACTTTAGTGAGAAATTGAATGACGCCAAGTAAAAGTACTCTACCTACGATAAATAATTTTATGCTGTAATTCAAGCACTTCGTTCGACATTATTTGCTACCGCAAGGATTCATTCTCTTTTCTAACTATAAGGCTTTAAAATACATATATTCCCAAAAGAAGTTGAATGCTAGACATGATCGTTTGATTGAGTTTTTACAGGACCACACATTCACCCTATGTCACAAAACGGGAGTTGAAAATAAAGCCACCGACGCTCTCAGCCGTTGAGTGTTCATTTTGACTAAGATGTGAACTGCAGTTAATGGTTTCGAGAAATTAAAAACTGAGTACGAGTCATGTCCTGATTTTCACGAGATATATGCTGAACTAAAAGATGAAACTACACGAGAAGTTGATGGATTTGTTCTGTATGATGGATATTTATTTTTAGGCCGTAAACTATGCATTCCAATAACCTCTTTTAGAGAATTTTTGTTTGAGAATTGCATGCCGGTGGTCTAGCTGGACACTTTGGGAATGAGTAGACCATAAAAGCTGTCGAGTATAGGTTCTATTAGCCTAGTTTGAAAAGCGATGTTGCTAAACATGTTGGCATATGTCACATTTGTCAACTAGCTAAATAACAAAAACAAAACACTAATTTGTATACTTTACTCCCTGTACCGAATTGTCCTTGGTAAGATGTAAGTATGAATTTCGTGTTAGGTTTACCAAAAACTTTGAGGAAACACGATTCTTTTTTAGTTATTGTGGACCGTTTCTCCAAAATGGTCTATTTTCTTCCTTATTCTTGAACTAAAGATGCTTCTAGAGTTGCTAAGATATTTCTTGACGGTATTGTCAAATTGCATGGTTTGCCTAAGACCATTATGTCCGATAGAGATGTGAATTCACGAGTTACTTTTGGAAAACACTTTGGTACATGCTAGGCACGAAACTGAAATTCTCCACTACTTTTCATCCCTAGACTGATGGTTAAATCGAAGTTATCAATAGAAGTTTAGGAAACTTATTACGCACACTAGTCGGTGAACATACGGGAAGTTAGGATCTTAAACTAGCCACTGGAGAGTTTGCATATAATACAGTTGTAAATAGGTTACAAGCAAACCACCACATGAAATTGTTTATGGTTTTAGACCTAGATAGCCTATAGACCTTATCCCTATGTCCGATTATATTAGAACATCAGATTCTGCATCATTATTTGCATCACATGTGCATGACTTGCGCAAGTAAGTTATGGATAAAATTGTTCAAAGTAACGCCAACTACAAACTACGAGCAGACGTAAGAAAAAGACTTAAAACATTTAATGTTGATGATTATGTGATGGTACGGATTCATTTGAAACGGTTTTCATCAGGAACTGTTAAGAAACTGCATGCTCGTAGTGCTCGTGCATTTCAGATTTTAAAGAAGCTAAACGACAATGCTTACGTTATCGATCTTCCTGAAGATTTTGGTATCAGTTCTGCATTCGATATTGAAGATCTAGTGGATTGTAACCCTAACAGCTCATAGATGATGAGTCATCCCTTGAGTCTATTTTTGAGAGACATTCTCTTCCACCACTTGAAAAATCACTAACAGATGATTTATGGATAGATCGAAGTGAGTTGTAAAAAATTGATCCTGACATATTGGAGCAGTATGAGAGTTCTTTTTGCTCAAACTCAACAGAGTCGAGTTCTTTCAACCCAGAGAGAATGATGCAGACATCGTGAAGCCGAAGTCCAATTCAAAAGCATGGAAAGTGCACCGAAGGAGGCTCAAGAATTCTATGACAATTTGGTTCTAGAAGGAATTGTAAACTTCGAGTAGTATTAGGAGTTCTATTTTCTATTTCTTGTATTTTTGTTTTTAGTAGTACGATTTGTAGTAAGATACTACTTTCCTTTTTTATGTATTTTCTCTTTCTTTTAGATTTTGATTTCTTTTAGGATTAGAATTATGTAATCCAAAATAAGTAAGAAATGTAATTTTGTAGTCTATATAAAGGCCCCATGTATTCACTTTTTTCAAGGAACAATAAATTAAAGCTTTTACTCTCAATTGAGTTTAATACAAATTTCTCAATCATCCTCTCTATTAGTGGTGGATGCGCTATTAGACTCAATTATTGATGGGAGGTCGTAAACTATTCCCTTTCTCTATCTCCTCTTCAAATTTCTTCCTCTCAAATAAATCTCTATCGAATACCCCTTCGCCAAATCCCTCTCTCCTTCGTCACGCATCCAGCAACTTCAGTCTTGTTTGCATAAGTGCTTCAACTCCTCGACGAGGTACTTCTCATCGGCGTGAGTTCAAAAATCAACCAACAATCAATAAGCAAGCTAAGATCAAATTTACAATCATCTCAGGTATTTTTCTTATTACATCAAATCTTCAATACAAGTCTAGATATACATCATCCAGTCTGTTATCTATTCTGATCTTCTGTCCACATTAAAAGTGAGCGAGTGATTCTGTTTCTTCCTTGTGATGATTTGACTTCTTTATTGCGTATAGAACTTGATTTCCTGCATAAACAAAGTTTCTAATTAGTTTTTAAACATTGAAATTGAAAAGCACTTGCATGAACAACATAGCATAATCTAATATTATCTGTTTTAATTCAATTCCTACCAACGATCTTTCTTGTTGGTGAAACATATCTTTGAGTTAATTTATTTATTGCTTCCGCCTCATATACACGTTTCACATCAGAAACACTAGGGGACGAGAAACTACCGACAATATTAGTGATAATGGACCACATGCTGGATCTTACCACCCTAAGAATAACGACCAAAATGATTTTGCGAGAGCGAACTTTAAGAACATAAAACTTGAGACACTCACTTTCGATGATCAGTTGGATCCTCAAATCTTTCTCGATTGAATTTCTGACATGGACCGCTACTTTAACTGGTATGATATGTCTGAGAGAGAAGAATTCGGTTTGCCAAAATGAAACTAGTGGGTCAGGCTAAGACAATATTGGACGAATATTGAGAAACTGATGAGACTCAGACATCAGGAAGCTATTCAAACTTGGGATGAGATGAAACTTCAGGAGAAATACTTGCTTGTGTTATACAAACAACGTCTACTTGATTAGTGGCAATGTGTGACTCAAGGCAATCAACCAGTATTGGAGTATATCAAGCAGTTTGATCAATTTTTAGTGAGATGTGGTGAGGATGAGTTTGATGTCATAGTCTTATCTAGATTTCGTTCAGGACTTAAGGAGGAGCTTAAACGTTAGCTAATTGTTAGAGATATCTCTACCTTAGAACAAGCTATTCAGGTTTTTCAAGAGTTAGATGAATTCCAGGCTTCCTCTTTCCCTAAACACACCGATTATAGGGACAATCTCAACAGGAATACTGTTAAATGTCAACCTAATCTAACCCAATCTCAGCCTCATTTTGGACCTAGCAGCTCCAATCTTAAGCGCAAAGACAAAGGCAAAGGAATCACATGTGAGTCGTCTAGACCCATTCAACAGACTCAATGTTTCAAATGCCAAGGGTATGGTCACATCTCAGCACAATGTCCGAGTAAATCAAGGACGTTGATTATTGAGACCTAATTGGACAGTGATCAGGACGATTTAGATGAAATTATCTATGACCTTGAAGGAGATGTTTGGGTAGTTGATTTTGATGTTGATCAGGCCGCTACCTTGGGATGTGTTTTAAGCATGCACTCTTGTTGGTTAACGATATAGATAAAATTGCCCATCACCTGAATGTGGTGAGCTGTGCCCTGGCTAAACCTAAAGAAAATGATGACTGGCGTGGAACTTCAATTTTTCAAACTCACAAAATTGGTGGTAAGAATTGCCGGGTCATCATTGATAGTGGCAGTTACGTCAACGCTGTCGCCTCAGGTATGGTGACTAAACTTGGGCTAAAGACTGTTCCCAACCCTCAACCATACAAGGTGTCATGGGTAAACTCCGCGTCCATTGATGTGAAAGATAAGTGTCTTATTCCGCTCCTATTTGCCATATATTCGGACAAAATTTGGTGTGATGTAGTCACCATGGACGTGGGTCATATCATTTTGGGACGACCTTGGTTATATGACCAAGATGTCACTATCTATGAATGTCCAAACTCATGCTCATTTGTTCATGAAGGAAAAAAAGCAAATTGGCCCTGTTGTGTCCCACTCATCCTACACCTGAGACTAAGCAGGCTTGAATCGATTGACAGCAAGAAAGCGTTAACACTGATCAGCTCCAAGCTTATTGATAACGAGATTGCCAGGAGATCCACAGTTATCGCACTTGGAGCAGATTCCTCCGGCAACACTCCCCTTATTGAAGGAATTTGCTGATATTTTTTTCAGAGGAACTCCTGAATAGTCTGCCTCCTATGAGTGACATCCAACACGCCATAGATTTGGCTCCTGGATCTTCTCTTCCCAACTTACCTTACTACAGAATGAATCCAGCGGAACACGCTGAACTCAAAAGGCAAGTTGACAAACTCTTGAATAAGGGATTCATTAAAGTATGAGTCCGTGTGCAGTGCCAACATTGCTAACCCCAAATAAAGACGGTTCGTAGAGAATGTGTGTGGATAGTCGCGTAATCAACAAGATCACTGTCAAACATCAGTTCTCCATCCCCAGACTGAATGACATGTTGGATATGATGTCTGGAGCCACCGTCTTCTCAAAAAAAAGCAATTTGAAAAGTGGCTACCATCAAATTCGGATTCGTCCAGGAGATGAGTGAAAAACCGCTTTCAAGGCCAAAGATGGCCTAGACGAGTGGATGATCATGCCTTTTGGTTTGACTAATGTTCCCAGCACTTTCATACGAATGATGACACAAGTATTAAGGCCCTTTATGGGCAAATTCTTGGTCTACTTTGATAATATTTTGGTTTACAGTAAGACACCAGAGCATCATGTGGGTCATCTCAGGCAAGTTTATCATGCGCTGCAAAATGAGCAATTGTACGCAAATCCTAAGAAATGCGTGTTCATGACCGAAAAGGTCGTATTCTTGGGGTTTGTTGTATCCGCTCAAGGGTTTTCGTTGACCCTCAGAAAATCCAGGCAATTATAGAATGGACAGAGCCTAAGAATATCAGAGAGGTAAGAAGTTTTCATGGGCTGGAAACATTCTATAGCCGATTCATAAAAAGGTTTAGTACTATTATGGCCTCAATTACGGATTGCCTGAAGAAAAAAGTTCTAATGGTACACTACTGCTGCCAAGACATTTAAGAAAATCAAACAACGAATGATCGTAGCATCTGTAACGAGACTTCCTGATTTCTCCAAGGCGTTCGAAGTCATGTGCGACGCTTCAGGTATTGGCATAGGTGGAGTGCTCAGTCAAGAAAAGCACCCAATTGCCTTCTTCAGTGAAAAATGAAGCGGAGCTAACTGAATTACTCCACATATGACAAAGAATTCTATGCGGTTGTACAATCATTACGCCATTTGCGACATTACCTCTTACCACAGGAATTTGTTCTTTAATCGGACTACGAAGCCTTATGGTACCTTAACTCGCAGAAAAAGCTCAGTGCTAGACACAGAAGATGGATTGAGTTTATGTAAGATTACACTTACACTTTGAAGCATACATCTGGAGTTGAGAATAAGGTAGCAGATGCGCTCAGTCGACATACCTGTGTGCTTAAACAACTGAACGCTGATGTAGTAGGTTTCGAGCGAATAAAATAAGAGTACGTATCATGTCCCGATTTTAGAGAGATTTTTGGTGTTTTGAAGTAAGGGGTGACACAAGAGATAGATGGTTTCCTACTCAGGATGATTATCTATGTTGATTTCACACGTTATGCATTCCTTGTACTCACTACGGGACTGTCTTGTTTGGGAACTGCATGCTGTGGGTCTTGCTGGTCTCTTCGGTCGTGAAAAGATTATAGATGCGGTAAAAAGTTTGTTTTACTGGCCAAGCTTAAAACGGGATGTTGCAAGGTTAATAGGACAATGTTACACTTGCCAATTAGCCAAGCAGCGAAAATAAAATACTGGCTTGTATATGCCTCTACCAGTGCCAGACCACCCCCTAGCAAGACGTGAGTATGGATTTCGTGCTTGGACTTCCAGAGACTATCAGAAAGCACGATTCTATATTTGTGGTTGTCGACTGTTTTCAAAGATGGCACACTTCTTACATTGCAGCAAGACTTCTGATGCTTCCAAAATTGCTCAGATCTACTTTGACTGAGTAGTTAGGCTGCATGGTTTACCCAAAATTGTTGTGTCGGATGGAGATGTCAAGTTCATGAGTTACTTTTGGAAAACTTTATGGCACAAAATGGGGACTAAGCTCAAAATTTTCACTGCTTTTCATCCCCAATAGACGGTCAAACCGAGATGGTTAACAGGAGCCTAGAAAATCTTTTATGATGTCTAGTCGGTGAACATTTGTGGAATTGGGATCTAACGTTACCCACTGCTGAATTTGCATATAACAGTTCATGTAATAGGTTAATAGACGTCCATTTGAGGTAGTACATGGTTACAAACCTATGAAGCTTATATATCTTGTTCCCATGACACAACATCCTAGAGTGTCCGAGTCAGCATCTGCATTTGCATCGCATATACATGATTTGCATAAAAAAATCAGCAAAAAAATTTAGGAAAGTAATGCTCAATATAAATCCTATGTTGATTTGCACCGTAGGCACCTTGAATTTAAGGAGGGTGATTATGTAATGCTCCGGATTCATCCGGAACGGTTCCCACCTGGAGCTGTCAAGAAATTAACTGCTCCTAGTGCTGGCCTTTTTAAAATACTTAAGAAAATTAATCCAAATGCTTATATAATTGATTTACCTCCGGATTTTGGGATTAGTTTGACATTTAATATATCAGACTTAGTAGCTTATAAGGTCATCCTTTTAACTCTGACAATCTACTTGCGGATCTTGATGAGCCTACCCCTGAGTCTTTATTTGAGGAACCCCACTTTCCTCCACTACTAACAATAATTGACCCATTTACAGCAAAATAAATTGATAGCATAAAAAGATGATCAGATCATCTCTACTAAGGATGGTGGTTTCAGACGGTACCTAGTACATTGTAAAGGTCGTCCAGAATCTGACGATACATGGTTTACACGAGAAGACCTGCAACGCTTAGACTCGGATTTGTTGGAGTTTTATGAGTCATTTGGAGCTATACTCGACAGGGTCGAGTTCTTTTCACCCTAGGAGTACTGATGGGGGTATCACACCGGTTCCTCTACGTACATATCGGCGTCGTTGTCGTCGTCTCACATCGGCACCACTTTGGGCCCAGTTTTGAGCCCCAGTCATTTGATTCAGTCATTGCTATTGGAGGATCATGTAGTCTATATTTTATTCTGTTCGTTACTTTTTGTTTGAGTCCAATCGGACTTCGTTGGAGTCAGTTTGAGAATTCCTGATTAGGTCTAGTTTATCGAGTTTTCTTTATCTCATATTGGTTTATTGAGTCCAGCATTTAGTACCATATCGGTTATGCATGGTTCAAAGTCTCGTTCTCGGCCGCCGACTCGGCGGCACCGAGACGGATCGGTCTCGGCGACTCGGATCGGACTCGGACGATACGCGCAAAACGCTACATAAAACGCCAAAAAAATTATGAAAAAAACATAACAAATTATAAAAAATGTAGACATCAAAATTCATGTATCACATATTCAAAACATATCACATAGCACTCAAAACATAACGTGAAAGTATAAATACAAGCGTCGTCGGTAGAAAAATATCAAAATACATGCATAATATAGTAAATTGCACAAAATAATTCATAAGTACCTGCTCATATAGTCATTTCCATATTGAATTACGAGGAGGCAAAAAATCATCATTATCATCATCCCCGTGATAAGTATAGAAATCAGGCATATAGTTTTCATAAGGATAATAATATGTTTGTGGGTGAGATCCTGTAGGCTGAGATGATTGGCCAGAGGATCCACTATCAGAGTAATATGGCGGTAGGGGTTGTGCAATATCAGCTCCATGGTGATAATACCCAAAACCTCGATATTCAGCGCTGCTAGTAGAATATTCACCAGTGCTTGAATAATCAGTGCCAGAATATTGGCCAGATGTCAAACCCAACCCCTGTAAATGACCTTCAAGACTATGATGATCATGTGAGTAGTTATCATGTCCACTCGAATAATCATCGCTAGAACTGAAATCGACCAACCGATCCAAATGCCTACGCTGTTGCGAAATCCTTGCCTGGCCTCTATGATCTGTATCTTGTGTGGCATAATATTCTGAATCCCATGTAAAACACCACCTCGTTGGCTTCCATCAACACCATGAGTCTCTTCATCATTACTACCATCACTACCATCACCGCCGTCATCACCTTCACCACCATCATCATCACCGCCGTTATCATCACCGCCATCACCATCATCACCACCATCACCGCCACTTTCATCACTACGACGAATACTTTCATCCAACCAACCTAAGTCATCTGGTGGTAACATTGGCTGCTTTCCCTCACTAATCTACTCATCCAAAATATCATCATCATTGAAAATATTGTTCAGATCAATTGGGTTGTAATAATCATCAGTGTCGCTTTTGCATGTCAAGTTTCTTACTCGCAACCGCATATTGTAATGCGCAAATACTAGTTTATGAAACTTGTTAATTGCCAACCGGTTGCCCAATTTTGTATGAATCAGCGACCACGTGCTCCAATTTCTTTCACAACCCGATTAAGAACATGTTTGGCTTAAAACTTTGATGGTAATTTTCTGCAGATTGGGAGCTTCTTCGCCATAATTAATCCACCAATCAGCTGGAAGAGATTGTTGCACTGCTCTTCTAGTTAGTGAGCTTCAAATTCTCCAACTCCATTCACAAATAATTTTATCTGTGAGAATACACATCACAAGTGTTAATATTTGCATAACATTATATCGATGAAATAAATAAATTATTATTATCTCATTAATAGCTTTTGCTTGTTTATTCAAATCTGGCTCCAATCTTTTAATGACCTCCTTTAATTCATTTCTCACTTCTGGATGTGTAGAAAAGTTTTTGAATATTGGAGTGTTGAATTTAAAAATATGCTGCAATAATGTAAGCACATGATTGTTATGATATGACAGTTTCAATTTCTAGTCAACAAATATGATTTCTAGGCAAATGAATTACCAGCAGCATGCAAGTGTCTATGCAATTGTCCCTCCCATCTTCTATCAATGATATCCCAGTACTTCTTCCAGTTCTTATTTGATGCCTTTATAGCCAATTTACTCTATCCATAGCTTCATATATAATAGATAATGTAGGTTTCTTGTCCTGATCCACTATCTTCAAGACTCTAACAAGAGGATCCATAATGTTTTGGACCTCTCTTGCCTTCTTCCAAAACCGGTCAGTCAGAATGAGATTAGAAACCTTATCTCGCATACTTCTTCTACTCATTTCCTTGTTGAATTCACGCCATTCGGTGTCGTACACATTCTTTTCAAATCTTGCTAATAGCGAATAAGGCTTTCAATAGAAATAAACTCGGTGGTAAACCGTGTTATACCAGGTCTCAACAAATCTCTATCTCTGGTAAATAGCTTCATTAAATTCACCACTTTGAGGCTATTGTAAATGAATGATGTAATCATCTTAGCGTCATCTAATGTCTCCTTGACTGATTTCAAAGAGCCATATCTTCAAGCATCAAATCAATGCAATGTGCTGCACAGGGAGACCAAAAACAAATGTTTTCTCCTCTCCATCAACATGTGACCAGCTGCTTTGAAACTTGCCTCATTATCTATTACAATCTGCACGATATTTTCTTTACCAACTTCATCAACAACTTTATCCATTAGCGAGAATATATAATCAGCAGTCTTTGAGATGTTAGTAGTATCAACAGAAGTATGGTAGATTATGCTTCTATCACAATAAATCATAAAATTAACAATAGGCTTTCTATTATGAGAACTCCATCCATCACACATGATCGTGCAACCATACTGCGGCCATTTGTTTTATTGAAGCAATATATACTTCAATTTCTTTCATTTCCTTCTCTAAATATAGATTGCCAATCTGGTACCCTGTAGGGCCTTTTACACCTGAGCCTGCCTCCGCAATAGTATTAATCATAGCTTGGTAGTAAGGACCACTATCAGCTGCATTGAATGGTATTGTATTGTGGTGAAAAAATTTCGCCATGGATTTTCCAACCTTTTAATATCCTCAGTTGAGAATATGCTTTTGATTGATTTCTGTTTTGTTGGGAGCATGTAAGGATCAATACCACGAGTTGGAATTTCAGCTTCTCTCATAGTCACACTCCGACGCAATCCACGGAGACTCCCTGATCCTGAAGGCTGCGAACTACTGCCACCAATATCAACTCCTTCTGCCGATCTCCAAGCCAATTCACGACTTTGGGCCTGTTTGGTTGGTTGCAAAACTTTGCAAAATGCAAAAAGTTTTGCAACTTTACCATTTACACTTGTTTGTTTCCATTTGCAAAATGCAAAAACTTTTTCCACTTTACAGTTGCTACAGTTAAATTTGTGGTCATTTAATTCTCACTTTTACACTCATATTTTCTCACTTGCAGTTGCTACAGTTAAATTTGTGGTCATTTAATTCTCACTTTTACACTCATATTTTCTCACTTGCAGTTGCTACAGTTAATTTTGTGGTCATGTAACTCTCACTTGTAGTACACCAATTCAAAACAGTTACTTGATAATCAATATATAATTTAATATTTTTAAATTTAATATTTTAAATAGTGTTCAATTTCTTATTTAAGTATTTAATTATTTTATATTTTTAATCTTTAATTTTTATTGTTTTTAATATTGTTTTAATATTTAATATTTTACTATTATAATTTACTATTTTATTTAATATTTTATTTAATATTTATTATTTTATTAATACTTATTCCATTTTTTATTATTTTATTTAGAGTAAATATTTTATTAATATAACAATATTATACTATAATATAAAATTACTATATATTTAGTTATTTAATTTTTAATATAAAAATTACTTTATTAATATCATAATAATTTTATTATTATATTAATATTTTATTATGTTAATATTGTAATAAAGTATTTAATTATTTTATATTTTAATCTTTAATTTTTTATTGTTTTTAATATTGTTTTAATATTTAATATTTTACTATTTTAATTTACTATTTTTATTTAATATTTTATTTAATATTTTATTATTTTATTAATACTTATTCCATTTTTTATTATTTTATTTAGAGTAAATATTTTATTAATATAACAATATTATACTATAATATAAAATTACTATATATTTAGTTATTTAATTTTAATATAAAAATTACTTTATTAATATCATAATAATTTTTATTATTATATTAATATTTTATTATGTTAATATTGTAATAATAATTCAGTATAATAATACTTTAATGATAATTTATTATTAAATTATAATTATATTTTACTTTGTTATTTTTATATTTCTATAATATTACAATAATATTATAATAAAATTTATACTATAATAATTTTCAAGTATTTTTAATATTATTACTATATTTTTACTATATTTTATTTCTTTTAACATTTTTTAATATTTATATTTTATTAGTATTCTTAAAATTTTATTAATGTTCTTTAGATTTTCTTAAGATTTTATATCATTTATTTATTAATATTTATTAATATTATTATTATAAATAAAATATTAAGATTATTAATTTTTATCTCAAATTTATTAATACAATTTAATTTGCAATATTAGATTTAATTTAATAATATTATATTATTTAAATCACTGCTACAGTTAATTTTGTGGTCAACTTTTCCACTTTCACTTTTACATTACCAACCAAACACCGTAAAACACAAAATACTTTACCATTTACACTTTCACTTTACCAACCAAACACCGTAAAACACAATATACTTTTCCATTTACACATCACTTTATCAACCAAACACCGTAAAACACAATATATTTTCACTGCTACAGTTCACTTTTTTCATTCTCATTTTACAACTTACGACTTGCGACGTTTTGCAACGAACCAAACAGGCCCTTTCTTTCATAGCTTGTTTTAGTTGTCTTTTTTCAACTTCTTCTAAACCACCAACTTCTTCAATTTTCAATATCAGAATCTTCTTCGGTCGCATCATAAAAATCTTCCTTACTTAAAGATCTCATAAGTCGTTCTTTTTTGGATTTTATGGCCGCTCTTTCTTGCTACCTTCAGAAAGATGTCGTTTCATTATTTGAGATACTTCTTTTAATACTCGCAAGTATCCTTCCACCTGACCGGGTACATGTGCTATATGTTGCTTCAATCTAGTGATATCACCATGGACTTATTTCCCACAATAATTACACTTCACAAGTTTTCTACTTCCACCAACAGGGGTACCATGTTCCCCTCCAATATCGCGTTGCTTTAGAGTCATACTGAAATTTAAAGAAATTATCTGTTAAATTAAATTAAAACTAAAATTAACTAAATTAAAATAACATTAAATTAAACTCAATTAAATGAAACTAAATTAAATTAAACTAAACTAGTTTATACTAGATTAAGCTACACAAACTTAATTACCTAACTTCAATAAAATTATTAAATTACCTAACTTAATTATAATTACAAAACTTTATTAAATTAAATTAACCTAAATTAAGTTAACTAAACTAATTTAAATTAAATTAAACTCAATTAAATGAAACTCAATTAAATGAAACTAAATTAAATGAAACTAAATTAGTTTATATAGATTAACCTACACTAACTTAATTACCTAACTTTAATAAAATTATTAAATTACCTAACTTAATTATAATTACAAAACTTTATTAAATAAATTAACCTAAATTAAGTTAACTAAACTAATTTAAATTAAATTAAACTCAATTAAATGAAACTAAATTAAATTAAACTAAACTAGTTTATATTAGATTAACCTATACTAACTTAATTACCTAACTTCAATAAAATGATTAACTTCAATAAAATTATTAAATTACCTAACTTAATTATAATTAACAAACTTTATTAAATTAAATTAACCTAAATTAAGTTAACTAAACTTATTTAAATTAATGAAACTAAATTAAATTAAACTAAACTAGTTTATACTAGATTAACCTACACTAACTTAATTACCTAACTTCAATAAAATTATTAAATTACTAACTAATTATAATTACAAAATTTTATTAAACTAAATTAACTTAAATTAAGTTTAACTAAACTAAACTAAATTAAATTACATTAAACTCAAATAAATTAAACTGAGGGAGAGAGAGGGACTGAGGGGAGAGAGAAACAGAGGGAGAGAGAGGGACTGAGGGAGAGAAACTGAGGGGGAGAGAGAGGAACAGAGAGAGGGAGAGAGACGGAGACAGAGAAGGAGAGAGGGAGACACAGAGGGGGGAGAGAGAGACGGAGACAGAGAGGGGGAGAGAGGGACAGAGAGAGACACAGAGAGAGGGAGAGAGGGAGAGAGTCCGACAGAGAGAGACACACAGAGAGAGAGACAGAGACAGAGAGGGAGAGAGAGGGATAGAGAGAGACACACAGAGAGGAGAGAGAGAGACTAAGAGGGAGAGGGAGAGTCCGACACACAGAGAGAGAGAGAGAGAGACAGAGGGAGAGAGAGACAGAGACAGAGAGGGACTGAGGGAGGGAGAGGGAGAGGGAGAGAGACGGAGACAGAGAGAGAGAGAGGGACACAGAGGGAGAGAGAGACAGAGACAGATAGAGAGAGGGAGAGAGACAGAGGGAGAGGGAGAGAGAGTCCGACAGAGAGAGAGACACAGCGGGAGAGAGAGACGGAGACAGAGAGGGAGAGAGAGGGAGAGATACCTGCGAGGGCGAGGATCGACGGCGACGCGGGGGGAACGCGAGAGGGAGGGGGCAGCGTCTCTCTCTCTCTCTCTCTCTCTCTCTCTCACTCTGTCCCTTTAAATGGGGGTTCACGGGCGCCGAGTCGACCCGGGTCGGGTCCGACTCGGACTCAACTCGGTCAACTCGACCGAGTCATCCCCGACTCGGCCGAGTTGACCGAGACGAGTCCGAGTCGGACCCGACCCGGGTCGACTCGGCGCCCGTCGATCGACTCGGGCTTCCGAGTCGCATCGTCAGGGGCCGAGTCGGATACGACTAGGCCGAGTCGTATCCGACTCGGCCGATACCTTGAACTATGCGGTTATGTGGTAAAACTCTTCTATGTAAGAGTCTATGTAAAAGACTCAATTGATGAATAAAATTTCAATGAATATTTGGATATAAACTTTGCTTTTTGTTTTGATTCAGTCTATATTTGATTGTTTCAACTGGTGGTAAAACCGAGATCCAGGTTGTGACCTGTGATTATATCCAAAACCTAAATTCTTTTATTTGGTATTTGATTCCACATTATAAGATCACATCCCTTAATACAAGGGTGTGCAGACACCTATGTCTCTGGATCCAGGACTAATCTGGCAATACATACAATTGTCATCAACTGTCTAGTCGCAAAGGAGGTTCTTCCTTTTTATAGAATGTATTTTCAGATATAAGCCACACGAAGGCTTTGATCATAGGTGCTAACCTTGCCTTCCAAATCACCCGCTCATAAGGTCCCCAGAATTACAAGTCATTGGTATGGAGATTTGATTGATAACAGATTCACCTTGTCCCACCATCATACCCATTCATATCTGGGGCTGGCGAGTGACTGGAACCTTGAGAGCTCTGGAGAAGAATCAGCTCCTTGTGCTCACGTGGGAATGTCTGATCAATGTGACAGAGGCGTGCTTTCCACCCAATTGGGTGTTCAACTACTGCAAAACCTAAATTTAACATCCTCTGCTATTGTTATTTGTTTCAAGGAAAAAAAGGAAAAAGCATGTTAGTTTCTGGTATAGAACACCACAGGCGAAGTGCTTTAGCCATGATATGCTAAGCTAAACTAGATTCGGTTCCAATAGGGGAATAGATGTAGGATTAACTATTAAAATTCTGTTGCTGACGGCTAAATCACCAAAAAAAAAAAGTATTAAATTTTTGCACTTCACTCAAAAACATTTTATTTTAGACATTGACTTCAAATTTAGCTACTTTTCTCTGAAAAAAAAATTGAACTAGCTATTGAATGTAATAATGAGTCTCATCTCATGAAACTCCAAAATTTTGCCAATCCCAAATTTGCCCTCTCATGCAGGTTTAATGGCACGCACATGCTTGAACGGTTGAGAGGGAAGCGTATGGTGATCATTGGAGACTCCCTCAACCGAAATCAGTGGGAATCGCTCGCATGTCTTCTCTACTCAGCTATTCGGCCATCACGTGCTATTGTCAAGACACGGAGGTCTGTCCGGATATTCCGAGCCAAGGTAGAAGCTTTTTTTTCTTTTGAGGGAAAAGCTATAGTGTCTTGTTTTACAGTTTTAGTATTTAGAATCTGTTATACTTGGTTTTTTTTGCTCATTTCTGTTATACTTGCTTGATATATGTTATTAGTGCACAATCCATTAGCTCAAGCTTCTGTGCAATGTGGTTATGACATGGTTTCGCCTGGTCCATGCGCAACTTCTATCATTTAATATTTAACGTTATGAGGCATAAATACCTCATCTATCAAAATTGCATATATAACATAAACTTGCATAAGAAATCATTCGAGCTCAATTGTATCGAATATATAAAACTGAAGTTATGTAAATTAGTCGGGGGAAAATTTACTAAAAAAAGCTAGTAGGAAAAAGTCACCATTGACCATTGTTTCTTATAACAAGTTCTGCTATAACACAACTTGGGTATTCAATGGCACTGCTTTTTCATGGCATTGATATTTGCATATGACAGGAGTTCAAAAGGAACTTCAGTATAAACAGAATTCAGTATAACTGTTAGTTCTCTCTATAAAGTCAGCTATTCTTATCTAATTAGCTGCATTCTGGTAAGCTTCTACATGAATATGTTGTATAGAGTGAAAGCTGCTTTATGGCTGCTAATTTTTCTGTCAGTGAATTTGTTATAGTGGTTGTACTCTCATATTTTGTATATGACTAGAACACCAACTTTAAATAGTTATCGTTGGACATAGGACTATGACTGCTCGGTGGAATTTTTTGGAGCCCATTCTTGGTAAGGATGGATGAAATGAAAGACGGATCAAAAATTTTAAGGCTTGAGAAGCTTGCAGAATCAGCTCACCGGTGGCAAGGTGCGGATGTCATGGTTTTCAACACGGTTATTGGTGGACTCATCACGGGAGGCAAAAGCTGTTATGTTCATGTTACAACTTAAATCTGTTGTTGCATACACAGAGAGGAAGATGGCTGACATTCTTAATCTAAGGGTGTGTGATTGGTGCAGTTGGAAGTATTTCGAGCACAAGGGAGAGCTGGTGAGAAGATGAAAGGATATTCTGCGTTCAATATTGCAATGACTACCTGGGCCCATTGGATCGACCAAAAGGTGGACCCTGCTAAGACCAGTGTCTTCTTCCGTAGCATTTCGCCTGTGCACAAAAAGTAAGTATGTTATGTCTTCTTCCATAGCATTCCGCCTGTGCACAAAAAATTTCTTTTAACAATAAAAAACAAAACAATAATAACTGGAGTTGACTGAAATTAATCATCTGGAGTTTCATACTAACATTCTGATTTGATGATTCCCTGTCTATAAAAGCTGGTTTACCTGTTAACAATTCACAAGGTGAACTGAGCTTGTTAAACATTTGGATCATTAAAAATTGGCTAATTAAGAGTTACATGTTTAATAACCGCTAGATGTAAGAATTTGATACAACTCAGTTTACAACCTTTAACCTGTCTGTTTTTTTTTATACGCTTGCTGACTGGTTGTCTAAAGGACTAAAAACCTGCCAAGCTATTTGCAAGTACTAGCTAGGTATCTAGTAGTAGGTAATTTAGATATCTGGGTGCACAAAGTTCAAGAAGCATTAGTGCTTAAAATGTTTGATGGAGTAAACATGAATTTTTGGATTGACACTATATTTTGTCAAAAATAAATATTTGCATAAAAACATCTCTACTATTATGGTGTGAAAAGGTTGGCATATTGGGCATTAAGTCTGGAGGCTGCATGACATCACTTCTTAAAAGATATTGGAGGTGGGCCCTATATATAGACCCCAATTTAATTTAACCTTCATTAATTCTACGAGCCTAAAAAATCTAGTGTGTGTGTGTGTGTGTATCAGAATAGGTGTGTAGGCATGTGATAGAGTTCTAAGCAAATCAAAATGGATCAACTCTTTCTTTTTCAAGATAAATAGGTCAAAAGTTGCATATAAAAAGTAAATCCATCTTATTTCAAGCATCTTTCATGTAGATTCCCAGTGATGAACGTACAAGTTTGCAAATATTCTGTTGGTGTTTATATTGCTTTGAGAACAAATAAATGAAGATTTATTCTCATGTTACCGACAGTGGACATAACTTTTTAAATGTAGAATTAATAGATATGTAGTGGGTATGAAGACCTATTCTCACATTGTTGGAATAAAACTTTTTACTTTTTGATGTAACGAGTATGTTGTGGATATGCTTCTTCTTACTGTACACTGCAATATTGAGAAGTCTAACCCATCCATAAGCTGTTTTCTCTAGGTAATTGCTGATGTTATATGCACTCAAACGATTAAACATCTTACTGAAGTCTGAAAACTGACAATCCTTGTGCAAAAACAAATTAAGGACGCAGTTATCGGACCATGTTACATTGATGTTAGAGAGTAACCTATTGCAATCTGGTTATATGGGATCATCATGCTGAACTTCATTAAGGGAGCTGATAGGAAATTGTTGATGCATGTCAACAAACTTTTGTTTCTATTTTATAGTAATTCATGTGCATTAACCAAACCTAAAAAAGGTAGAGAGGAGAGGGATACTGTGAATAGTCCTCTTGCAGGACAAAAGTGATTTCTGGACAAATTCAGAAATTTTCCTGTAATCTACTTTCTATGTCCACGGCTCAATCAACCAAAGTAGTATGTATAACCTCAGAGAGGGATGGTTGTCTGTGAGTCATACATGAAAACATTGAAAACAGAAGATCTTTATTTACCATCATATGCCAGTTATTGATGAGTTCTGACAGAGCTTTTATAGATTAGAATAACAAAGAATAGCCAGGGAATGCATAAGTAGTTTTTGCGTCTATTCCTTGTATCCAGGACTATATAACCTAAACTTTTTGTCAAATTTATTTCAAACTGAGTAATACCATGTTCAAGGCCCAAGCAACCAAGCTTATTTAAACTATATGAAATAATTGCAGGATAAACCTACAGTGGTGTTTCAACCAAATCCGACCGATCACCAATGAGACTTATCTGCAGTGGTTTCCAAGACCCATGGTTTCTGTAATAGAGAGAACAATTCAGGAGATGAGAACGCCAGTTAAGTATCTCAATATCACCCGGTTGTCAGAATATCGACAAGATGCACACACATCGGTTTACACGACAAGGAAGTGGAAACTCCTAACCAAAGAGCAGCGGAATCAACCAGATGAATATGCCGACTGTGATCACTGGTGCCTTCCGGTGTGCCTGATACCTGGAATTTGTTTATTTATGCCTCTATCATTGGGACTCCCTAAATACACTCATAATTCTTCACATTGTGATATTGCCTGCTACATACCATTTTCCTTGTGTAATATATTGAAGGGTTCTCTAATATCCTAGGGAAAGAGGGTCTTTCCAAACACGGAACACCAATAAAATGGTTTGTTGTTATGGTCAAAGCTCCTTTCAGCTTATAATCAGATTTATCATTAAGAGGACCAAGCATATTGATGGCAAGGCATATTATTCTAGAATTGAAGATCGTCAAAATAAAGAAGATTAACATTGGAGACAATCTGGTGATATGATGATCAAAGCCCGTCCCGTTGTATGGACTGGCCTGATATTTTCAGTAGCGAAAGCTGAGTCCTGCGAGGCATTGAGGAGCATTGAGGCGTTGGACAGAGGAGGTTCTGCTATGTACTGGATATCTCTGTTGATATTTTTATGCCAAAGCAGAGATTTTATTGTGCATGAATCCTATCACACAAGGTTTTCTGGATTAATCTAATTGTTTGAGGTCCTCCCCGAAAATTTATATTGGGTTGTACCTTTTGAGTTCATAGCCAGACAAGCCAGACATGTTGATTACTAGATCAAAGTAGCAAGGGTGAGTATCTGGAAGGTGTGCTATTACGATGCCTTGGGATTTTCGGGCACCACTTACATTCTGTGTTGGGAAAGGTTTCAGAGCGGTGAGATACCAAACCTCTATTCTTCAATCTTTTGTCTTAATGGAATCATCTATTTGTCACTATTCAGGCAAGTATCCCGGTTATGCGATTACTTTAAACTATCAGCCAACTCTGATATGGATACTGACTGAGACTTTATATCTTATGTGAGACCATGTAAATCAGTCTGTTACTGTCCACTGTGATTCCTTTTGTTTCAATATCTGTCTTGTGTGTGTGTGTGTGTGTGTGTGTGTGTGTGTGTGTGTGTTGCGTACGTCTTGAATCCTATTATACAAGGTTCGATTGTTTAAGCCATACCTTTCAGGGTCATATTTATAGGCGTCATATATATAAAGCTGCAGAGTTTCTGTATTGTACTGTATTAGAAATTTTACACTGTATGGTAACAGATGTGGTTGCGCATTGTTCATTGCTGCATCAGGGATACTTTGGAAAGAATGGTTGCAAATCCAGTAGTATATTGTTGAGAGAACGTGGGAAAGTCATCTGATGATCACAATATCACAAAAGATCAGCATGCATTTTTAGGTCACCTTCTCTTTTGTTTAGCCTCCACCTATAGCTAGACAATGCATTCATCATTTGTCAACTAATCATTGTCCAGAGTAGCAAATTGTCAACCAATGTCTAACAAACCCCAAAAAAAATGAGAACAGTTGGCAACTCATCTTATTCTCAAGGGCAAGAGAGTCTAGGTACACCTACTCCACTGAATTTTTATCCAAGTGATTAGGCTAGCCTCAAGTGATCAAATTGATAATGTAAGCAGTTCTTTGGGTGAATGGGGGTAGCTACTGAAAAGGTGTTGTGATGTACATATTGAATTCATAAACAGTCGAAGTGTGCATGCTTTAGTTTGTCAACAAACAGAGAAGTGAAAAGACATGGAGAATTCAGTCATCAGGCAGAGATGGTCTCTTTGTATTTTAACCAGCTTCTTTGGTTTCCTTTTCCTCATTTCTTACCATGATCAAGGCCGGAATCTTGTCACCATTGTTGCATCTCTTGGGAGCTTGGGTTCAAGCAACTACAAGGTCTCGATCACAAATATCAGCACACAGTCGACAGAGTTCCGAGTGTTTAGCATAGTTTTGCCACAAAAAACAGTTCATCTTCACTGTCAGAATTCTCTCTAGATCCAGTTGTACAAGAGAGGGACTTGTCTCCAAGGCGTAGCGCAGGTAAAGCCCCGGAACTATCAAACAGAAAGTTGTCTCCACAACTCAGTACTACTACTAGTGAGATAGTCATTCAGCAAACAAAGAGAGAGCTCTCACTGAAGTCGAATAGTACTGTTAGCGCAAAACTAAAAGAGCCGACAGAAGACAAGTGTGATATTTTTGATGGGGTGTGGGTTTATGATTCCAAGAACTATCCACTCTATCATGTGCATCAGTGTTCGTTCCTGAGTGAACAAGTCAGTTGCCAGAAGAATGGGAGGCCAGATTCGAGCTACGAGCATTGGAGGTGGAAGCCAAGAGGCTGTGAGGTCCCAAGGTATGCAATATTATTTCTCCATTATGTCACTCTTCATCAGTTTGTTTTAAGTTGTATTTCTTAGCTTTAATGCATTGCATTTACATGTATTTTCTGTTTGTGTTACTTTAAGGTTTAATGGGACTTACATGCTGGAGAGATTGAGAGCGAAGCGAGTAGCAATCATTGGTGACTCCCTTAATAGAAATCAGTGGGAGTCACTCTCATGTCTCCTCTACTCTTCGATTCACCCATCGCGTGCCATTATCAAGTTAGATGACTCGCATAAAATATTTCGAGCTCTGGTATAATGTATATCCTTGCAATTTCCTTTTATGTTCGAAATTGGTGAATATTATTGACTTATCTGGTGATTAATGTCAATACCAGGACTATGACTTCTCATTGGAGTTCTTCTGGAGTCCATTCCTGGTTAAACTTGACAAGATGAAAAATGGATCCAGAGTGCTGAAACTCAATCAGCTTGCGGAGACAAGCCGATGGCAAGGTGCCGATGTAATGGTGTTCAACACCGGCCACTGGTGGACTCATCGCGGGAGGGAGAAAACGTGGGTTTAATTCACACCACTTACTCCATCCAAATAGCAGTATCTATGCATAATAACATTATTCACGGTGCTGAAAAAGGACTGAAAATTGATTTTGTGCAGGTGGGACTACTACGAGCATCATGGAGAGCTAGTGGAGGATATGGAAGGGTATGCAGCATTCGAGACGGCACTGAGGACCTGGGCAAGCTGGATCGATCAAACAGTGAATGCCACCAAGGCTAGTGTCTTCTTTCGTAGCATCTCACCTGAACACAAACAGTACGTATTTTTATTTGTAATTGGTTTAATTTCCTTATTCGTTTCATTGTCGAGTAAGCTCATACATGAGATATATAACATATTATGCGTCCATGATGCATGAAAATCACAGAATTCACTTATTCTCATAAAAAATATGTCGAAAAATTGCAGGTGGAATCTACACTGGTGCTACAACCAGATCCATCCCATCACCAACGAGACTTACAGGCAATCGTTTCCAGAACCGATGATATCTATAGTGGAGAAGACGATCAAGAAGATGAAAACTCAAGTTAAGTACCTCAACATCACGCGGCTGTCAGAGTATCGGCGTGATGGGCACACGTCCCTGTACACTACGAGGCAAGGGAAGCTCCTGACAGAGGACCAGCGAAAGCAGCCCGAACTGAACGCGGACTGCAGCCACTGGTGTCTTCCAGGAGTGCCTGATACCTGGAATGTACTGCTTTATGCCTACATTGTGGGAACTCCCTCCATTAATCTTCTATAATTTTGTCAGTCGCAATGCCCATTTTTTTTTTTCTTTTTAAATGTATGTGAATATACCTCCTCTTTTTATGAGTGTTGCTTTATTTCAATAATCTCTCTATCTCTATCATTGAATGAGAAAAAATCCAGCACGCATGAAACCGAATTCTAAACAAAATAGCTACTAGGTCTCATCCTACATTTCAAAGGGATCATCTTTTTCCCTCTCTGTGACATGGATTTATTTTTTTCCTTTTTACTGAATGGACTGTTATGATATTGGTTTTAATAGCCTTCAATGCTCTTTCACAATCACATGTAGGGTCAATTTTAGAACGGTGTCTTGTAACATAAGTGGTGCATACGACGGAATCATAAACATATCCCTTGGAGTCTCCATCTCCAATTGTCAACTCTCCCATATCCAAGAGCTCACAGATCCTTCTCTTTATTTTCTTTCTGAACTTTGTAATAATTCTATTTAATAGCTTTACAGAACAACACACACCCCATGTGATTTGGGATAATAAAAGCTTCTGCATATATCCCTTCTCCATTTTCTCAGCTCCACTTCAAACATGGAGTCCTCTCCATTCACTCTCATCAACAAGAAGTGGATGCTCTGTACCTTTGCCAGCTTCTTAAGTCTCTTCTTCCTCTCTCTGTTCCTTAACCAAAAGCTCCAACTCACTGCAATTCTATCAACATTCAATGAGGAGAAGGCGAAGGGTACGTGCGATTTCTTCGAAGGAAAGTGGTTCTACGATGGGGAGGCGTATCCTCTCTACCACGGGCATGAATGCCCGTTCCTCGACGCGCAGGTGAACTGCCAGAAGAATGGGAGGCCTGACTCAGGGTACGAGCATTGGAGATGGGAGGCTTACAATTGTGAGATACCAAGGTGTGTGCAATGTTGCTCTACTCAAAAGAGTTTTCGCATAATATTTCCTTTTAGAGAAAACTGCGGGGTAAAAATCTCTTGGCATTTCATTAATAAGAATTTAACAAAATATATTTGCAAGATAATACATTACAAGCACATGGAAATCAATTTACACATAACCTAACCCCTCAAAAGAAATAAAAACAAACACCTTAATTAGAGTGATTTTAACTGAAGTGTTTTTGTTGGCATTTGATCGGAAGGTTCAATGCCAGTTACATGCTGGGGAGACTGAGAGGGAAGCGTTTGGCGATGATCGGAGACTCGCTGAACAGGAACCAATGGGAGTCACTGGTCTGCCTTCTCTACTCTTCCATTAGGCCGTCGGGAGCTGCCGTGAAGATCAATGGCAATGATATGGTCTTTCAAGCCATGGTAGAAGCAGAACCCCTTGCAGTTCTGTATACAACTGTTTCATTCCTTCTCTTTAATTTCTTGCTTTGCTTTTTGTTTGTTCAGTTCATTTGACATATTAACTTTTGATATGCTCAGTACTAAAAGACTGATTACTAGTCGACTAATGTCCTCGAGATCAAAATTGTCTTAGTATTATTAAATAAATAATTGTAGACACTATTGTATATAATAAGTACTTTCGCATTTGCAAAAAAAAAAAAAAAAAAAAATCGCGTACACACTTTTAATCCAACTCCCGCCCTCAAATTACAAACTAATATACTTGGTTTAATATTAAAAAGATAAAGAGTTCTGAAAAATTCAAACACGATGAAAAGAAAATTGTGAAATATTGGGATAAAACCAATATCATCATGTCTAACTTCTTGTTGTGTTGTTGCAAATGATGACCCAAGGACTACGATTTCTCTCTGGAGTTCTTCTGGAGCCCGTTCTTGGTGAGGCTAGACAAAGCGGAAAATGGAACAATGGTTCTCAAGATTGAGGAACTTTCTGCGTCAGCTTCGCAATGGCGAGGCGCAGATGTCATGGTGTTCAACACCGGTCACTGGTGGACTCACAGCGGCAAAACAAGAGCGTAAGGCTCGACCTCTTCACTGTGTCAACGGCAATGCCGGACTATAAACATCAGAGAAGATGACATGGACTGACTGCTGGGACTTGATGCAGGTGGAACTACTTTGAGTCGAAGGGAAAGTTGCTCGAGATGGAGGTCCATTCAGCATTCGACATAGCCCTCAAGACATGGGCGCAATGGGTTGATCGTACAGTTGACGGCACGAAGACGACCGTTTTCTTCCGCAGCTTCTCTCCAGAACACAAGAGGTAAGCTCCACCCTTCCACAAAAGATACATATTGCAAGGAAGCACGTCTGAACAACTTGCAACCTTTTTTTTTTCTTTTTGAAATATAGACTGTAGTCAGGATTTGAACCTGAAACTTCCAGCAGTGAGCTAACTCACCTGCTTATAAGCTGCAACTGAAACAAGCTTTTCACTAGTACTGCAGGGAAAGCATGCAGTGGTGTTACAACCAAACCCGCCCGATCACCAACGAGAAATATGTGCAGTGGTTCCCGAAACACATGGTATCTACACTGGAGAGAACCATCGAGAAGATGAGAACACCGGTTACGTACCTCAACATCACACGGTTGTCAGAGGGCCGGCCAGATGCGCACACCTCCGTGTACACCGTGAGGCAATGGAAACTCCTGACCAAGGAACAGAGGGAGAAACCTGGCGTGTACGCTGACTGCAGCCACTGGTGCTTGCCTGGCCTGCCAGATACCTGGAATGCACTTCTCTATGCCTCCCTCTTCAGAACTGACTTCCTTCCTTCTTAGCTCTTGTAATCGCCTATCTTCAATGCTTTTTCTTCTACTCACCGCAGTAGATGACTCTAATTGTCTCTCTCTGGATCAATGTTTTGAAGAAGAGAACAGGGACTGCAACAGGTGTGTATTTGTCAGTGGTTGCATTCAAAAAGCTTTTAACCCCTATAAATAATCCCGATTTTCTATTAGAGAAACAATGTTACCATATATAACTTCTTTTCAGAGAAGATGCATCAGCTAAAACTAGAACCATTATTTCTAAAAGAACTTGGATCCTCCTTGGTTAAATAGGTAAAAAGAATTCCACCAAAATTCTTCTCAAATTCTTTGCATCTTACCCTTTTAGATTTTACTTTTACTACTAAGGATATAAAAAAGATGATGATTACAGAGAAAGTTGAAGTTCAGAAGCTCCATTCTCCTCTTCTTCGTATTTGGAGCATTCTTTGTTACATGACTTTTTTTTTTTTTGGCTAGGACATTATTATGAGTTGAACTCCAAATTTCTTAATGGCCCCAAAAGGCAAAAGTTAACATGTAGATTCTCACCATTAATTGCCTTCAAAGTATGTGTCCCTGTCAAAATGTCAAAAACAAATAATAACTAGAGGATAAATGATGGGCCAACAAGAGACATATGGTGGAAAACCCATCAACTCACATTTTTTGAAGTGAATAAGAAGTTATATAGTCTAACCCTTGTTACATTTCAATTGGCTAAAACTATATGATGCCGATCTCATCATTTATATCTTAATATAAATATAGTTCTTATTGATCAATATCTCAAATTTTCTTCTTGGAGGGAGGACATCCTAATTATGAAATCAAATTTCAGCTAGCAGATCATCACCACTATATACACCAGAATTTAAATTCCACAAGCAAATGAAGCATCATGCAAAACTTTAACCGATTATACAGAATCATGCCTCACCCCACAGGGGATCTCATTCTTCCCACTAAAAACACAGCAGAAATACTTTCTCAATGTAGAATCAACATATATGCCACTGATGATATGAAGTCCGCTACCTTAAAGAATACAACGTCAAAAAAAGAAAAATGCACCAATGAAGTTGCATACACAGTACTATCCCTTGTCCATTGACTGGATACAGTTGCCAAGCAGTGAAAGGAAAGATAATTCACGGTGCATCCATTAGCGATACTGGCTAGACAACATGAATCGTGAATTAGGGTATCCAGCAGGAACCAACACAATTCTCATCAACAGTAAGAATAGTTTGCAGCACATAATTAAGAAAGACAAATTCACCAGCATCAAACTGAATGGTTCGGGAGCTAACAATTCATGCCAACAAATTTTATTCAAAGCCACAAAATGAATTCTTCAGGAGCTGTTGTGCGCAGAACAGCAACCTCTCTGAGGAATCCACAAACAGACGGAGACTGATGCAGTCGGAGACGTACCCAACACGACAAGAACAGAGAAACAATAGAGAAAAACAATCAACACAGTATTTAACGAGATTCGGCAACGTGCCTACGTCTCAGGGCAGGGGGGGAAGAGATTTTATTGATTCAACAATCAATACGAACTAATACAAAAGGGATACTTGAGGGAACTTTCAGGGATACAATATATGAAGGCTCTATCCCTTATTTATATCCACAGAGTCCCAAGGTACTAGGAAATCCCGATTGAATTCGATTCCAACCAGAAAAGGATCCCGAATCCAGAAAGGAAAGCCAAAACGCGTCTATCGGTCGACCGGCCGGTCGACCGGCCCATGTCCACGGTCGACCGGGCCCAAACCGAGAGCAGCTGCTTTCAGTCGGTCGACCGCGCGGTCGACCGCTCCTTGCCACGATCGACCGGGCGGTCGATCGGGCTAACTCTGTGCACGTCGTGCACACCAGTCGACCGGGCGGTTGACCGGCCTTCTCCACCAGTCGACCGTGCGATCGACCGGGAGCTTTTCTGGCCTGCTTCAATGCACTGCTTTTGCTCCTTTGATTTCCGATCTCTGTGCTAACTTCCTCTACCTCCTCTCTCCCTACAAGAGCAAACAGCCGAACCTAAGAACTCAATATCAACTCAACTAGAGAACACAAGCAAAAATATTACTCAAAGAACTCGATCATTGCACCCTTCAGGCAAAGGGAAGCTACTAGCATGCAGATGCTAAACCGGGAACGGATAGGAAAACTAGATGCAGTCAAATTACCAAGAAAAATACCCAGTTTCAGAACAACTAAACAATTCAAATATTCAAGTTAAGCCTGTCAAATGGAATCCATATAGAGCACAACTAGGACCAACCAAAGATACCTATGAAATGCCGTGTAATAATCCTTCAACCATGTAACCGGAGAATATGACACTACTGTGTCCATAACTATATCTATGACACTACAATAGGGCGAAGATAACAGCAAGGAACAAAGAAAGAAGAGATACACTAGCAGACTATGGTCAGAACAATTGGTGTGTTGAATTTTACTGCTTTCATAACATCAGTTCACTAGTATTAGACTGACAAACAGAGCATTTCAACCTGGTTCTTCCCTTCACACGATAATAACATACAAACCTGCAGTCTTAGGATGACAGGCTAACAAAAGACACCTTACAACAACCTCCTTGTTTAGTTATAGATCATTGCAGAACAGGATGATAATTAGGAAAGATTTGCAAATCCAAACATAAATTACGAGAAATAAACTACTGCAATTCACATCAATTCAAAAACAGAGTTACCCAACTGAATCGCTACCCTACACAGACAGAGATCAATGACCAGCATGCCTGAAGCATGCAGGACACAACGAATCTGCATGACCAATCATCAATTTGAAATGCCAAGACAAAGAAAAGCTCCCCTAAAATTAGCCATATATACAGAGAGAGAGAGATTTGTGTCCTTCTAAAAGGATTTGAGCCCGAATTTTTCCCATTCAAATTTAACCCTCCTGCGTTTAAATATAAGATCCACTTCGTTGAAGTTGATCTATATTATTTCAAGTATCTATAAATCAAAAATTAAGTTTTTTGAATACTTTTTGCCCATCCATCAAGGAGGGAAAAAATGGACGGCCTAAATAATGAGTTGGTTAGTTTAACGGTGGGCATGTTTGTTTCGCCGCAAAACGCCGCAAAACGCAAGTCGTAAAACTTCTTTTCCATTTTCCATTGTTTGTTTCGTTGAAAAACAAGTTACAAAATGTAACTCTTCTTCTCCCACTTGCAGTGCTACAGTTAAATTTGTGGTCATGTAAATCTCACTTTTACACTCATATTTTCCCACTTGCAGTTGCTACAGTTAATTTTGTGGTCATGTAACTCTCACTTATATTACAGTTATAGTTCAAAACAGTTACTTAATAATCAATATATATAATTTAATATTATTAAATATTTAATATTTTAAATAGTGTTCAATTTCTTATTTAATTATTTTATATTTTTAATCTTTAATTTTTTTTGTTTTTAATATTTTTTAATATTTTAATATTTTAATATTTTAATCTAATATTTTAATTTAATATTTTATTTAATACTTTATTATTTTATTAATACTTATTCCATTTTTATTATTTTATTTAGAGTTAATATTTTATTAATATAACAATATTATACTTTAATATAAAATTACTATATATTTAATTAATTATTTTTTAATATAAAAAATACTTTATTAATATCATAATATATTTTATTATTATATTAATATTTTATTATGTTAATATTTTAATAATAATTCAATATACTATAATGATAATTTATTATTAAATTATAATTATATTTTACTTTGTTAATTTTATATTTCTATAATATTACAATAATATTATAATAAAATTTATATTATAATAATTTTCAAGTATTTTTAATATTATAATATTATAACTATATTTTATTATATTTGTAAGATTTTTTAATATTTATATTTTATTAGTATTCTTAAAATTTTATTAATGTTCTTTAGATTTTCTTAAAATTTTATATTATTTATTTAGTTAATATTTTAGCAATCTTTTACTATTTATACTAATATTTTATTAATATTATTGTTATAAATAAAATATTAAGATTATTAATTTTTATCTCAAATTTATTAATACAATTTAATTTGCAATAGTAGATTTAATTTAATAGTATTTATAATATTTAAATCACTACTATAGTTAATTTTGTGGTCAACTTTTTCACTTACCCTTTTACATTACCAACCAAACACCGTAAAACACAATATAATTTATCATTTACACTTTCACTTTATCAACCAAGCACCGTAAAACACAATATACTTTTCCATTTACACTTCACTTTATCAGCCAAACACCATAAAATACAATATATTTTATCTGCTACAGTTCACTTTTTCCATTCTCATTTTACGACTTACGACTTGCGACGTTTTGCAACGAAACAAACAGGCCCGGTGTAGAACATTTGAAACCTAACAAAAATTGGTTTGTAGGGATTTTTAAATGTTTAGATCATAATGAAATGGGCAGATTGAGAATTTGTATGTCTAAAGACATATATCTAACCAACTCACTACTTTCGGCCGTCCATTTTGCGCCGCTTGATGGATGAGAAAGTATTCAAAACATTTGATTTTTGGTTTATAAATACTTGAAATAATATAGATCAACTTCAATGGAGTGGATCTTGTATTCGAACGTCGGAAGGTTGAATTTGAGTGGGAAGAATTAGGGCTCAAATCCTTTTGGAAGCACACAAGTCTCTCTCTCTCTCTCTCTCTCTCTCTCTATATATATATATATATATATATATATATATATATATATATATATATATATATATATATATATATATGCTAAAAAAATTAACATAAGCAATCATCAGCTCAAAAAGAAACACATCTAGGGAACCGCAATATGAAAATACACCTAGAGGGAGAGGGGGGTGAATAGGTGTAATGCCAATCAAATGCAAAATAACAACAATCATGCTAGATGATGTAAAATGGTCACTCAAAACAAGAAGTGAAGCCGAATTTCCTGTGAAGAGCTCTAAAACTTCTCCTCTAATGTTCCTCTAGACTATGAGTTGAGATGCGCAATTGCCTTCTTATTGAGATGAGTAAAGACCGACAAATGAGAATGATAAATGTAATGCAATGATGAATGTAATGCAAGTAATAAATAGAATGTGTAAGTGAAGTAACAACACAAGTGTAAGCAATTTAAAGAGATAGAAATCAAAAGACAAGCAATCGCAACCACAAAAAATCTCTTTCGAGGTTCAAGTCACCGCTCTACGTCCCTGCCTTCACCACCGTGAAGGATTTCACTATCCACAATAGGATCTTCCACAAAGGGACCTTACAACAAGAAATTACAATGATCTACACAAGACCGGAGTACACAACTCTAACCCTCAATCCTCTGCACAAGAGATAGCACAAAGCCAATGAAATTTACAAAGCTCTTAGTGACCACTCGAACATAAACACTCTCTTCTTTACAACTTCCTATAGAGTATATATAAATTGAAGCTCAAAGAGTTTGTGAGAGTAAAATTCAGTTGAAAGAATTTAAGAGCTGAAAAACTAATTGAAATAGCTTTGTAAATGATAGCACTTGAAAACTAGAAACTTGAAAACTTCTCTTTAGAGCAAACTTGATTTTCAATGTATTTAAAAAAAACTCATGTTATAAATCCAATCCTAATAACCCATATATATAGGCAATAGATAAACACTATTAGTTTAGCTCACCAGGTAATTAGGGCTGTGATTTGACCTAAAGAAGGCAAAAAATGCCCGTTGAAAAAATCAGAAGAAAAGGCAGATTTTGAAAACTAGCTGTTATGGGCTTTAACAGAACTTCGGTCGACTGGCCGGTCGACCGACAGTTCATTTATGAACTAGCCGTTATGGCACGATCAACCGCCTGGTCGACCGGATTCTGTCAAAAAAATATTGCACATAGTGGTCGGTCGATCGCTCGATCGACCAGTCCCAACAATATCTCGAGTTGAGCCAGTCAGTCGATCTGTCAGTCGACCGCTGGGGTTAGCGGTCGATCGACCGACAAGCGTGCACAACATGCACAACCCCAGCCAGAGGATCGGTCGACCGCTCGGTCGACTGACTTGGCCTATAATAGGCAACAGTTGACCGATCGGTCGACCGACTTAGGCCAAAAGACATTTTCCTGACTGTTTTTAAATAGCAAACTATTTTTGAAATATTTTGTATTTGGTTTTAAAGAGAAATAATAATGTGTAGGCAATGAAATACATGTTCTAAACAGGATATACAATTTTGAAAAATTGAAAACATGTATCAAGTATCTAACATGCAAAACACCAATACGGGAAAACTTATATTTTGAAAACGTGCATTTTTGTATGTGACTTTTTGAGCATAAAATCTATATTCTACACTTTAGACATACTATTTTCTTACAAGGCTCGATACGACTGCAAGAGTCTTCAAGTGGGCTTATCCAATAGCGACGTCAAGTGCGTTTGAGTTTCAATCCCTTCTTGAATAGTCTTGAGTCTTCATATACCTTTTTTTTGAGGAAGAAAACTTCTTGAATCTTGAACTCTGAAACACACTTAAACACTTGAACTTGATTAGTACTAACTAACCACATACATTTTGTTATCATCAAAACAAGAAACCGGTGATTGTAACCTTGGGCCAACAATCTCCCCTTTTTTGATGATGACAAAACATATGAATTATTTTAAAATAAATGATAGGAAAGAATTTGGTAAAGCTCCACATGCTATCTATCAAGTATAAGAAATCATTATGACTACAAATAGATTTGTCAATGTAAGCAAGTCACATAAATGCATATATGAAGAATATATCAATTTAGAATAATATGCATAAATAGCCTACCATCCTTCCATACCTCCTTCCTCAAAAAACATTATGCATTGAATAAAAACAATAAATCATGATATTGCATATAAGCATGCTAATGAAAATGGATATACATAAAGTTCATAAAGTTCATTGCATATAAGTATGCTAATGAAAATAGATATACATAAAGTTCATGATATACCAAAACACGAAACTCAAAAACTCAACTATCAAATATCAAAAAATATATCATAACTCAAATACCTCTCCCCCTTTTGTCATGCATCAAGAGTAAAATACACAAAAAATAAAAACTCATGAAACCAAGAGAGATACTAATAAAAACACATGTATATTAATTGAAAGTACATGAACCATATGAAATAAACATGAAGCAATTTCAAAACTCATGAATCTATAACGCAAACATTTAACTCACCATAAATGAATGAAAAATCTATTATAATCTAGTGGTTTAGTAAAAATGTCCGTAAGTTGAAAATCAATGAAACCATAATCAATTTCAATATTTTCTTTCTCATAGTGATCTCTAAGAAAGTAATATCGAATTTCTATGTGCTTGCTCCTACTATGTTGATTTGCGTTCTTGGTCATGTGAATAGTATTAGTGTTATCACAAAATATTTTGATATAATCATAATGCAAATTATAGTCAAGGAGAGTGTTTCATTCAAAGAACTTGTACACAATAAGCCCCAGCCGCAACATACTCCGCTTGGGCGGTTGAGAGGGTTACAAAATTTTGTTTCTTAGAAAACCACGAAATAAGGTAATTTTTTAGAAATTGACAAGTTTCACTAGTGTTCTTCCTATCCACTTTACAACCGGTATAATCCGCCTCTGAAAAAACTCGTCATTGAAAATTGTTCGATCTTCGGATGCCACAAGCCCATTCCAATAGTGCCCTTAAGATATCTAATAATGCATTTTACCGCAATCAAGTGGGACTCTTTAGGACAATATTAGAATCTAGCACATAAACAAACACTAAACATAATATCTGGCCTACTAGCTGTCAAGTAAAGCAAACTACCAATCATACTTCTATAGAGTTTAATGTCAACATTCTTATCTTGTTCATCTTTATTAAGCTTTGTTGTGGTAGCCATGAGAGTCTTGCTTGTCTTTACATCTTCAAGCTCAAACTTCTTGATAAGCTCTCTTGTGTATTTGGCTTGGTTTATGAAAATTTCATCACTCCTTGTTTGATTTGGATCCAAGAAAGTAGTTAAGCTCTTCCATTATAGACATTTCGAACTCTTTCTTCATGCATGATTCAAAATCCTTACAAAGCACTCATTAGTAGATCCAAAAATGATATCATCAACATAAATTTACACAACAAAGATATCACTATCTACATGCTTTGCAAATAAGGTAGTGTCAACTTTGCCTTTCATAAAACCATTAGAGACAAGAAAACTTAACAGTCTTTCATACCAAACTCTTGAAGTTTGTTTTAAACCATTTAAAATCTTATCAAGTTTAAAAACAAAATCCAGATGTTTAGGATCAACAAACCCGGGGAGTTGTTCAACATACACCTTCTTCGATAAAATCATTCAAAAATGCACTTTTAACATCTATTTGAAAAAGCTTAAAATCTTTAAATGAAGTAAAAACAAGTGTCATCCGTATGACTTCAAGCCGTGCTATAGGTGCAAAGCTTTCTCAAAATTGATACTTTCAATTTGGGTAGAACCTTGAGCCACTAACCTAGCTTTATTCCTAATAACATTTTTCGAATCATCCAACTTATTCCTAAAAATCTATTTAGTACCAATGGTTGGTCTATCATGTGGTCTAGAAATAAGATGCTAAACTTGATTGTACTCAAATTGATTAAGCTCTTCTTGCATTGCAAGTAACCAATATGAGTCGCCCTCGACTTCGAGAATGTTCTTGGGCTCAATAGGTAAATGAATACAAAAAGGGCACAAATATCATGGAGTTAGGAGCGAGTAGTTAACCCCTTGGATACATCACCTATGATGAACTACATTTGAGAGCACATCAGAGATATACATATTAACATTTCGATCTGTAATTTATGTAATTATAGACTTATAAATATGAGAAGAGAAAATAATCAAAAAAATTAAATCATTTATAATCATAGCTTTTTTGACTTATTTTTTTGTCCTCTTTTGTGTTTGCAGGATCAATGAACTTTGATGTCCATAACTCGAAGGCTTGGGGCATCAGTGCACTACTGTCTTATTTTCTTTTTTTATTCTAGTCTTAGGGAAAGGATTTATATTTTTCTTGTTGCTTGAACATTTATGTCACTTCTTTTCCTTAGTTTTATAGTTTATGTTTCATGTATCACAAATCCTCGTCAGTTAAGTTTATTTCAATTGAATTTTAGTGTTATCTCAATTTCATTTTTGTGATCAGAGTATTTCTTTTCAATTTTACTCTTTGATGTAAATACAAGTTTAATATATATGTGCATGTGTATAGTGCACATTGTTGTGCTTAACTTGTCATTATTAATAAATGTTTCTTTTTGTTATGCTTAATACAAGTTTAATATATATGTGCATGTGTATGTTAATTTTACTCTCATAAGTAGAAACGAGTGATTTTGTATGTGTGCTTGTGTATAGTGATAAATTTTAAGTGTTGCAATTGCGAAATTTTATACGACTATTATAAATTTTTTTTAAACGGAGACACTTTTGTGACAATTTATATTTTTAGTTTTAATGATGATGATGATGGCGATCTTAATCCATCTCTATTTCTGTAAATACACTTACTTGCATGTCATATTAAATTCTGTCACAAAAGATTGGAGTGACAGCCTTATAAATGGGGTGATGAATTATTTCTGTTACATATTTAAAAAAATAGTCAAATATGATGACAAATTATCTTCTTTTCTTGATAGTTAAAATCCGTCATCTTTTATGTGGCAAAAGTGACAACTTTGATCTGTCACCACATACGTCACTAAACTTTTGGCTTACTGCAATTGGCGAGATATATTAGACTTTCTATGATTTGTGAACATCTTAGTTGAGATATACTTTCTTTACAATTTTCTTCAATTTGATACTGAGGTTATAAGGAGTACTTACAGGTTTACAGTCCAAATAACCAAATCTCTTTAATATTTTTCAATGTAATGAGATTGGGTTATATGTATGTCATCATTAGTTCTGTCAAGTTTAACTCCTAAAATCACATTTGCTATCCACATATCTTTCATCTCAAAGTTATTTTTCAGAATATCTTTTGTTTCATTTATCCTATTCATGTTATTTTCTAAAATGAGAATATCATCCACACATAGATACATAATAATAAATGAATTATTAAAGGATTTTCAATAAATACAATTTTCTGAATCACAAATCTTAAAACTATTTGAAAGAACGATACTATCAAATTTTTCATGCCATTGCTTAGGAGCTTATTTTAATTCACGTAAGAATTTAATCAACTTACATACTTTATTTCATATCTAGGAATATCTCTCATATTGCTCCATATCCTCTCTCTATTAAGAAATGTAGTCTTAACATTCATTGATGGATCTCAAGATTATAGAAAACAGCCAGCGCAATGAGTATATGAATAATGCTCGTTCTAGATACGGGAGTATATGTGTCAAAATAATCGAAACATTCCTTTTATTTGAAATCCTTAGTCACGAGTCTAGATTTATATTTATCTATGAAATCATCAGGATTTAATTTCCTTTTAAAGATTCATTTACACCCAATTAGTTTAATACCAATAAGTAAATCTATTAAAACTCATATTCCATGAGCCATAATAGAGTCAATTTTACTCTTTACAGCTTATTTCTAAAATGGAGCATCACTGCTTGTCATTGCGGCACTAAAGTTTAATGGATCTTTCTCGATATTGTAAGTGATGAAATAATCACTAAAGTTCTTTTAAGGCATTTATCACACAAAACTACATATTTCTACAATAGGTGCTTTTCATTTTCTTTCAATATCCTTCTAACACATAAAAAAAAGTATCTTTTGGTATAATAATATTTTTACTAGGAAAAATATTTTTAAAATGTAGCATATTATATTCTTTAATGGAATTAACAACTATATTAGAAAATTCGAATTTTCAAACAAAAATCTATGGGCATGACTATGATGTGCATACCTAATAAAAATGCCATTAAAAGTATTCGGGCCTAGTTATTAATTTTAGCATTAGGGATCTTAACCTTCACAAGATATCTCCACACTTTCTGAGATTTAAAATTAGGTTTCTCCCATACCAAACCTCAAATGGAGTTTTAGCAGATTTTTCATATGAAGTCAGTTTCAGAACTTTGCAAGCAGAAAATAAGATTTCTCCCTACAAATTTTTAAGAAGTTCGGAACTTGATAACATAGAGTTTATCATATCAATAAAAGTTTTATTTTTTCTTTCTGTCACACCGTTAGATTGTGGAGTATGAGGTTGTTGTCTCATTAATAATGCCATTATTTTCACAAAATCTTGTAAATTCAAAAAACAATATTCTCCTCCTCTATCAGATCCCAGCCTTTTAATTTTCTTTTCAGCTTGATTTTCAACTTCCAATTTAAAAAGATAGAATTTACTAAAGGCTTCATTTTTAGATTTAAGTAAATAATTGTGATAGAATCTAGAAAAATCATCTATAAAAGTAATAATGTATCTTTACCCTCCTCTAGATAGAACTCTATGTAATTCATATATGTAACTATGTATGAGTTCTAACAAAGTAGAGGTACGAGAAACAGAATTAAAAAAATTCTAGGTTTCTTTGATTGAACACATATGTCATATTTATCACTTAAATATATACTAGACTTTGAAATAAGATTTAAATGCATCACTCTCTTATAGTATGAGCATCCACGTGAACAAGTCTAATATGTCAAATATTTTGAGACTCGATATTCATAATCGTAGAGAAAATATTATAGAAATTAGAAATATTACTTAGTTTAAACAAACCATCATGTACTTATAGGTTAATAAATCATAAATGTACTTATAGGTTAATAAATCATAAATGTATCAGATTTAGGCAATTCTCTGACCTTGAGAAGATATCAATAATTATGTTAGCTTGTTGAAAAGGAGCATTCTTATTGTTCAATTCTCCATTTTTCTTGTTTTTTCGAAATTTGCATTGTTTAGCAAAATGCCCTGCGTTCCCGCAAATATTGCAAGTCTTTTGCTTTTGGTCCTTTTATACTCGATTAGAAGGTTTAAAGTGTTCCTTGAAGTTATTATTACCAAACTACTTACCTTTCTAAGTGATAACAAGATTGGCATTATCTAACATTTTTGAATCTGAGGAAAACCGTGGAGGCTTATGTTTACTCGATGTTTCCTCTTGATTTGGATTGATACCATCAAATCATCTAGTGTCATTGCCTCCAATTAGTGTTTAAGAGTAATTTGAAAATATCCAAGAGGGTGGAATCTTGTTGATAAGATCTGAAACCTGTAGCCTTTCATCGATAGGAATTTTCTTTGCAATTATCCTTGTAACTATATTCTAAATTTGATGGGTTTGCTCAAGCAGAGTTTTTTATCCATTATTTTGAAATTGAAGTACTCTCCTATGGTGTACTTCTCTTCTCCTACATTCTTTTTTTTCATACTTCTTTTGAAGTGCATCTCACAATTCTTTCAAATTAGTGGTATCACAGTAAAGATCATAAAGTGGATCGCTCAAAGCACTTAGAATCTGATCATGACACGTACAACCATCATTTAAATTTTTTGTATATTTGTGAGAATTTCCTTGCTGAGATCCACTACCATTGGTAGTAAAAGAGATATGTGATCAGTAATGATGTAAAAAACTTTCAGTGTTGTCAATCAAAATTTATTTGATGTTGACATGTCTTGAAATTAATCCCTTCAAAAGTCTTAGGCTTCACAGGTTTGTCAATATTATCCTCAGTCTTAAACATTGCCCGCTTTGCAACGTTGCAAAACATTCCGTCCTATTGCAACCGTTGCAACTATTCTCATAGAGAGCCGTTGCAAGTAGGTACGTAACCACCCATCACTTGCATATGCATGTAGAAGCCATGCTGAGGGAATTAACCACCCATCACGTGCATTTACATGGATCACATGAATCACGTGCATGTACATGGATCACATGAATCTGATTCATGTGTGTGAGTTACATATAATACTATAAGAGAGCCAATCTCGCGTCGACACGTAGAAAAGATATTGGGTTGTAGAGAACAAAACTTTAAAATCTTTAGTCTTATAATATTATAAGAGAGACAATCTCACGTACCTCTTATAATCTCTTATAATATGTGTGTGAGATTATAAGAGGTCCAATCCACGTGTCAACACGTGATTGGTCCTCTTATTGTATGTGTGTGTTGCTCAAACACATGAACCGAACCGTGCGTGAGAGTTGCCATGCAAAAGGTAATTAATTACCCATCACGTGCATGCACTATTAGGTGGTGCGCTAGTTTGTCACTCCTCACCCTTTTTTTTAAATTTGAAATCTTTACAACAGTATATATTTAATTTGTTTCCAACTTTCCATGATAAAATTATACACACATGCCACTTGTGAAAGCAAGAGACCTTCAGTAAGGCAAGCTCTTGGAGCTAGAGGTGGCAACCAGGGCCTTCAGCCCTGACCCACCCTCGACTCTGTTGGCCCTCTTCATAATCAATTCCATATTCTTATCGAGGCTCTGCTTCACCATCTTCTTCACTGCTGCTCTACTCTCCTCGTCCTGGCTATATTCCTTGCCTGAAGAACTGCTCAATAGAGCAATCCTTCGCGCTTGAGGCCCAGAGTGCACCCCAATTCTCATCTGCCTCTCATCCTTGAACCACTGCAACAGCTTCATTGCCCTTTTCCTCGCCAGCGTGCTCCCTAGCAACGCAACCTCAAGAAGCACGGGCACGATCCCTAGCCCTGCCATCTTCTCCTCTGAGTTATGCTCCCGTGTGCGATGATCATCAATAGATACACCGCCAGCTCTTGGCATTTGGCTTGTCATCCCATGCCAAGATCTCTATGAAGACTCCAGGGACCAAGGGATCATCCTCGACCGCCTTCTTGCCGGCTGCACCGGGCACCAGGTTGCCTAGAGTCAGAAGTGCTATCTCTGAGGCCCTTTTGTTCGTCGAAGACATCAAGAGGGAGCGCACAGTGCCACCTGTGGCTATGAGCTTTGTGTTCTCTAGCTTTGTCGATAGGTTGTGTAGAGTTGCAATGCATGTTAGCTTCACTTCACCGTCGATTTCTTCTGCGTTTAGGACATCAACGAGGTAGGGAAGAATGTGGCACGACGCAATTTGGAACTGGGTCTTGGCGAGGGAGGAGATAGAGAAGAGGAGGAGCGCGAATTGGCGATCACCCAAGAGAGCTTGTGTGTTCATCAGCTGAGACAGTCTTGAGAGCAGCCCCGCTTCCACCATCAGTTTCTTGTTCCTGAATTAAAGCAAAAATGGTTAGATTAGGTCTAATTGAAAACTGGGACCAATCCCAAAATATGAATAATATCTGAAATTGAGAGTCTGAGACCAAACAGAGACTTGAAATCAAATGGAGAGGAGGGCGGCCTAAAAAAGATTGTCAAACGTTGGGAAAAAAAAGTTTGCAAGAAAACAATGCCCACAGGTTTGACAATTGCGGCTCAAAATTTTGTAGTGGTCCTGTGCTCTTGTACCAAAATCTTACCAGATTGAATTTGGCCTCACTCCACCAAATTAATAATAGTAATCTGATACATAATCAAAAGTCGTTGTACTAGTAGAGATTGAATTTTTTTGTTGACTTATTATATATCCTTGATCCTCCTTTTTGCAATTCTGGTATGCAAATTTAATCAACTGTCATAGGACAATTTTTCATACAAGAAAACTAATTTCATTCAATAAATTTTTATAAATAAATGCGAGACATCAACATACCTGAAAGTACCATTAGCCATCTCAATCAATGCCTCAACAGCAGTTCTCCGACACTGGTCCCCACTCGACTCGACCAACATTATCACCAGCGACGGAATCACCCCGAGCTCAGCCAGCAGCCTCCTCGTGTTGGCATCGGCCTTGGCCAGCCTCTTGATCTCCATCGCGGCCGCCTCCTTCTCCACCACCCACCGAAATTGATCTCTTTCGCTGACCTCTTGATCGTCGCAACATCACCACCGTCAGCATCACCAACGGCCACCTCATCATATCCTCTCTGTTCTCCACCCCTCTCGGGGTGATATTTATTCGAGGACGAGTAGGACCGAAGAAGAGAGCGAAGAATCTGATGAGCAATTTAATTGTGAGGGCTGCAGATATTGTTGCTGGAGGTTGGGGGAGAGGAATCAGACAGGTCTGAGGGTTGCGTTAGAATAAAAAGTGAGAGAAGTCACATGGAGAGGGGAGAGGAAGAGCAAGGGAAAGAGAGAGGAGAGGAAGTCGTTGTTTGATGAGGACTAAATTAAACTGGTGCAGGTCCACGAGCTATAGATATTGCTAGCTAGTGCGCAAATTTTTCAAAAGAGAGTTTAGATCAAGGTCACTGAGGGAATCTCTCAGCTGGGTTTGGGAGTAGATGCAACTGCTCTTCTTCGATTAACTTTTTCTCTGGATATAGAATCAACTTATATCTATATTTTTTTTATTTATAAGATAATAATAGTAGTAGCAGCGATGATAGTACCAGTTGATTCCAAATAATAATTCAGTGAGAAGAGAAACACTGAGGAAATAGTGAATAAAGATCGCAGGAGGTTGCCTGAACATCGCTGTAAAAGTGCGGGTACTACTTTTTGGGGTGAGTCGGCTGATTCGCCAATGACTTGCCCACTAGCTCTCAAGCGATGTTGCACATCAGCACCATTTTGGAGGATGACATGAATAATAGAATTTATGCATAAAAATTGAAAAACAAATAATGATGAGTGTAGTTATTTAAATTCAAAAAAAAATGATAAGTTGACTCATTAGTTAGTAAACTCAGTAAATTAGTAAATAGATCCCCATCAAATTACTCTCCTTTATATTCTATATAATCAATTTAAGTGTAAAAACTCAATTATACCCTCCAATTTGAAATTAATTCCCCCTCTTTTTTCTCATCTCAAAACCTGTTCCTCTTTCTCCCTCTCCTCTCACTCCCTCTCCCGTCGATATCCCGCCTCCCGCACATCTCTCCTCGTGCAAATAGGCCCGACATGAGTAGATATATGTACTAGATTTGCTTGTCTAAAATGCACTATCAAGTAGAATGTTTCAACACCTATTGTTTACTATATTCAAAGATCTCGAGGCTCTCTTTTCTATTATTATGCAGTTTTTGTTACAAATTACTTCTTATGTGACTCAGAGTGGTCCTTTTTGTGCATGTATTGATGGTTGTTTTCTGTTATATCAGCTATATTCTTATTATTACTTAAATCCATAGTTCCTCCTTGACCAGGACAAATGACGTGGTTGTGGAGCAACATCCAGGTAAGTTGAACTTTAAAAAAAAAAAAAATTACCAAATTGCTCTGCTGGAAAATTAAATAAGTTTCTGTAATATATGTGTCAAGTGACTTCAAATCCTCCCAGCTGCAGATAATCATGTACATGAAATGTCACTAGTAAAATTTTCTTGATGACAATCACACTAATAATAATGAAGTTGTTCATAAGCTGCTCAATTTTCCTTTGCCATCTCATTTTCATTATTTGTAATTCTTGATAAACTAATGCAGTGTTGTTCAGTTGAAACAAAACAAAAGATTCAAAGCGTGTTAGCTGCTAGAGACCCTGGTGGTGTAGGCGAAGATTTTTTTAAGGGGGAGTAAGCCTAAAATTTTAGGATTTATGAGTTGAATAATAGAGAGAGCTTGAGGTTGAAGAAGAATTAAGGTCATAGGGATTGAGTGTACTTACTAATTACGTAGATATATTAACTAGTTGTTGTGATAAAATTATAATATGTTAAGAGTTAGTTCTATACTTTGGACTTTTCAATTGAGAGTAAAACTTTCCAAGAAAATCTGAACTTATTTTTAGGGCTGCTTATTCTTGGAAATAATTCAACATGTGTGGGCTCACATATGTGAATTTAATGTGTATGACTATCTTAAAGTATAGTCCAAATTAATTGTGATCTAATAAAGTTAATAATTGGATTAATGGGTATTAAATTGTCATGAATTTAATGTGTAGAGATAATTATACAATTTTCAATTTGATGAAGGGCCAAATTGGAAAAAAGGAATAACTCAGTTATTATTTAAGGGATCATGGTCCCAAAAGAACGTATTATCTTCTTCTCTTTGAGATCCCTTCAAACAGAGAGAAATTCTAGAAAAATACGGATCTTCTGGAAGACTTTCTCCATCCCAACAATTCAAGAAATTCAGTTATGGATCAAGGTACACTTCTGCTTTTTTTATTTCAATTTTCTCATATCTTTGATTATTCATAGAGACTAGATCTATATTTTAGGGTTTGATCTATGATAAAATTATGATCTTTGATCTTGTTTATTCTAAAGACAATTATTATAGATCGAATTCTTTTATTGTTTAATTTAAGTCTAATAATTGGTATCAGAGCCACTCCATTGAGGATTCCTAGATTTGGGAATTAAATTTCAAAATTTGAGATTTTTATTGATACTTCCATGAGATTGAAAGATACAATTTAGATCTTATGAATCATGTTGCATGATTGCTTTGGCTTTGGTAAAAAAATTTCCTGATCTATGGATTTAAAATTTTTCAGACCTTTTTTTCAGTTTAAAAAAGATCTTTTTTTTGCCAGGCGCGGCCACGCGCAGGCTAGGCACGGCTGCGCCCAGGGCTGGCCGGCCCAGGTGCAGGGCGCAGGGCCCTAGGGCGCAGCGCATCTTCTGGAGGCGCTTCGGCCTGTGCCCAGACGTCATGCAACTTTAGGTCCTTTTTGTACAATTTTGTGACTTTCCAAAAATTTTAAACAAATTTTTGAGTGCATCTAATAAATTATTGAAATTGTCTAACATTTAATAAAATTAATTGAAATAAGATGTTGCCAAAGTGACCTCTCTTGTGTAAATTAGCATCATGAGAATGTTAAGATGTTTGTGTGTGTGTGAATTCATGCGAGTATTAACCAGCCCAAAGGAAGGATAAAATCTGGCTGAATTGCATATACACTTGTAGTGATAAATGTGTAACAATTATAAGGTTTTCATGTGAATAATAAGTTGATTTAAAGATAAATTTATTATTTGACAGGATTTATTGTCAATATTTGATTGCTACACTGAGAGTACCACTTACAAGTTAATATTACTGTTCAAAGATTTAATATTTATGTTGTGCTAGGTACCTTGAGATGTATTTCATAATTGTTTAAATTTAAAAGTCATTTATTTGATTATGATGTGAACTTGCATGCTTAATTGATTTATTCTCTGTACAACCATTGTATCTGCTGCTATTATATCTGCAAATACAAACAGTATTCCCATATTCAATGGGACAAACTTCAAGAAATGGAAAGAGAATGTTCTAATCATTCTTAGCTGTATGGATCTAGATCTTGCACTAAAGATAGAGTATCATGCTTCTCTTACAACTGAAAGTTCTTACCTAGAGGGGGTGAATAGGTGTTAATGCTAATCTAATGATCTTTTTAAACAACTAAGTATAAATGATGCAAGCGGTCACTCAAAATAAGAAATTGAAGCCGAATTTCCTGTGAATGGCTCTAAAATTTCTCCTCTTTGATTCCTCTAGATTATGAGTTGAGGTGCGTAATTGCTTTCTTATTGAAATGATTAAAGACCGGAAATGCAAGTAAATGAAATGAGTGCAATAATGAAGTGCAAGCAAGTGGTATCACAAGTTAGAAATGTAAAGCAATGAAAAGCAATAAGGAACTAATCGCAAACACAAGTAATTTGTTTCGAGGTTCGAGCCACTGTTCTACGTCCCTGCCTTCACCACTATGAAGGATTTCCACAAAATCCACAAAGAAAATTTTCACACCGGAACCTTTACACCCAATGAGATTACAATTGGTCTACACAAGACCGGAGTACCCAACTCCAACCAATCCAACCTCTACACAAGAGGGATCTCAACACAAGGAAATACAAGTCACTTGGTGATCAAAAGACCACAAACTCTCTCTTACAACTTCTTATAGAGTGGAGATGATTTTTGGCTCAAGAAGTGAAGTGAGAAAAATTTCAGTTGTAAAGAAGTAAAAAGAGCTTGTAAACCAACTGAAAACTTTGCAAATGAAAGAACTTTGAAAAGCAATGCAAGTAAACTTTCTTCTCTTTTGAAAAACTTGAAACAATGGGAATTTTTCTTGTGTGAAACAAATAACCAATGACCTCTACTTATAGGGAGTGAATTCATATCATCCATAATGAATACTAGGTCATTAGGCAGAGTTTAGCCACTAGGAATTCAGAAATAGGTATAGGAATTATTAAAAACAAACCAGAATTCAAGAAAGAGCCGTTGGACTTTTTCACGGTTGTCGGTCAACCGGGCCGGTCGACCGATAGGCCACATGGCAAAAGAGCTGTTGGCTTCGGGTCGACTGGTCCGATCGACCGCAGATAAACAAAAGAAAATTTTGAACTGTCGGACCGACAAAACTCGAGACTAAGGGTCTTGCAGTCGGTCGACCGGTCGGTCGACCGCAAGGTCTGTCGGTGACTGGCCCGGTTTATCGGCAGACGTGCACGCCCAAAGCCACAAGGCCCGGTTGACCGGACGGTCGACCGATCTGGCCTGAAATAGATCCGGTCGACCGCCCGGTCGACCGTAAGGCCTGAAACAGAATACAAATAAAGAAAATTTGAACTTTGAATAATTTTTGAAATATTTTTAAATAGTTTGAAGTTTAAGTAGCATGCTATAAGGGATGAAATACATGTATTAAATTAGATGTAAAAATATGAAGTATTTTGAGACATGTATATCAATCAAACATGCACCAACACCAACAAAATTAAAAACTTGTATTTTGAAGAGTATATTTGTGTGTGTGTGTTTCTTGAGCACAACTATCATATCCTTACTCTTTAACATACTAATTCTTATAAAGGTTCTAGGTGACTACATGATCTTCAATTTTGGGCTTCTCCATATGCATTGTTGAATAACTTGAATCCTTGATCCCGAATTGAGTCAACTTGAGTCAAAACCACTTCCTTTAGGGAAGAAAACATCTTGAATCCATAGAACCATGAAGCAAATTTAAATACTAAATATGATTAGTACAAATAACTATATATTTTGTAATCATCAAAACTCCAAAACCGGGTGACTGTAACCTTGGGCCAACAATCTCCCCTTTTTTTATGATGATAAAACATATGAGTTATTTAACAAAAAAAATGGGAAAAGGAGCTTGGAGGCTCCCCTCAAATCATGCTATATATATATATATGAATGGCTATATACATGAATGAATTGTATGAGAAAGAAAACATCAAGAAAAATAATAACTCAAAAACAATAAACTCAAAATAATAAACTAAGTTTTTCTCCCCCTTTTGACATGCATCAAAAAGGGTAAAAAAATAAACATTGTTTAAAATTATTTTCATGAATCCATAACACAAACATTAAATTCACCAAAAATGAAAGAAAATCTATTATAGTCTAGTGGTTTTGTAAAAATATCGGCAAGTTGAAAATCGGTAGAAACATAATCAATGTCAATATCACCTTTCTTATAATGATCTCTAAGAAAGTGATATCGAATGTCAATATGCTTAGTCTTACTATGTTGATTTGCATTTTTAGTCATATGAATGTATTAGTATTATCACAAAATATTTTAATATGGTCATAATGCAAATCATAGTCAAGGAGAGTATGTTTCATCCAAAGGACTTGTGCACAACAAGCCCCCGCCGTAACATACTCCGCCTCAGCGGTTGAGAGGGCTACTGAATTTTATTTCTTGCAAGATCAATGAATAAGACAATTACCGAGAAATTGACATGTTCTACTTGTACTCTTCCTATCCACTCTACAACCCGCATAGTCGGCATCCGAAAAACTTGTCATGGAAAATTATCCGGTCTTCGGATATCACCAACCCATTTCAATTGTGCCATAAGGTATCTAATAATGCGTTTTACCGCAATCAAATGGGACTCTTTAGGACACGATTGAAATCAAGCACAAAGATATACACAAAACATAATGTCCGGCCTACTAGCCATTAAATATAACAAACTACCAATCATTTTACGATAGATTTTAATGTCTACATTTATACCTTATTCATCCTTGTCAAGCTTTGTGGTGGTAGCCATGGGAGTTTTGCTTGTCTTAGCCCCTTCAATCCTAAATTTCTTGATAAGTTCCTTCGTGTACTTGGCTTGATTGATGAAAATCCCATCCTTCCTTTGCTTGATTTGAAGACCAAGGAAGTAGTTAAGCTCGCCCATCATAGACATCTCAAATTCCTCTTTCATGCATGATTCAAAAGCTTTACAAAAATTTTCATTAGTAGAACCAAATATGATATCATCAACATATATTTGAACTATAAGTATATCATTTTCAACATGTTTGGTAAACAGAGTAGTATCTATTTTTCCTTTAATAAAACCTTTTAAAATAAGAAATGAAGAAAGTCTTTCATACCAAGCCCTAGGGGCTTGTTTTAAACCATAAAGAGTTTTGTCTAGTTTGAAAACAAATTCCGGATGTGTAGGATCAACAAACCCGGGGGGCTATTTAACTACACTTCCTCTTCGATAAATCCATTTAAGAAAGCACTTTTTACATCCATTTGAAAAATTTAAATTCTTTATATGAAGCAAATGCAAGTGTCATCCGTATAGCTTCAAGCCGTGTTACGGGTGCAAAAGTTTTCTCAAAATCAATACCTTCGACTTGAGTGTAACCTTGGGCCACTAACCTAGCTTTATTCCTAACAACATTGCCCGACTTATCAAACTTGTTCCTAAAGATCCATTAAGTACCAATTGTTGGTCTATCATGGAGCCTAAGAACAAGATGCCAAACTTGGTTGTGCTCGAATTGATTAAGCTCCTCTTGCATGGCAAGCAACCAATATGAGTCGCCCTCGGCTTTGAGGATGTTTTTGGTTCAAAATAAAAATAAATACATAGTGCCCACAAAGATCCTGAAGTTTAGAACGAGTAGTTACCCCTTTTGATACTTCACCTATAATAAGATCCTTGGGATGATGTGGAGTGAATCTCCAATCTTTTAGAAGTGGTTGTGTTGTCTCCACTTTAACTTCTTGAACTTCATTTTCCTCATCAACACTTTGGCTTATCTTTAAGAGTAGGTGAGTCCTTCAAAGTAATCCTCTCCATGTCTTCATTTAAGGAATCTATTTCTATAACATTCTCAACAAACACATTAGATTCCTCAAACTTTACATGTATAGATTCTTCAATAGTCAAAGATGATTTATTGAAGACTTTATAAGCTTTACTAGTGTTAGAGTAACCAACAAAAATTGCTTCATATGATTTTGCATCAAATTTACCTAAATTATCTTTAGTATTTAAAACAAAACATTTACAACCAAAAACTTTAAAGTATGAAACATTTGGTTTTCTTAAATAATAAATCTCAAAAGATGTTTTAGAAGTGTTTTTGCATAAGAAAACCCTATTTGATATGTACCAAGAAGTGTTTACGGCCTCGACCCATAGGTATTAAGGGAGACCGTGCTCATTTATCATTGTCCTAACCATCTCTTATAATGTACGATTTTTCCTCTCAACGGCTCCATTTTGTTGTGGAGTTCTAGGACAAGATAGTTCATGCTTAATTCCATGTTCTTCGCAAAAGTGATAAAGGGTTGGTTATTGAATTCACCACCTCTATCACTTCTTATTCTTAAAATAGAAGAATCTTTTTCCTTTTCAACTCTTTTCTTAAAGGCTTTAAAATGTGAAAAGGCTTGATTTTTATGTTCTAAAAAAAACCCAAGTAAACAAGAAAAATCATCAACTAAAACGAAAGCAAAACGATTCCCACTTAGACTTTTGGTTTTTGTAGGACCAAACAAATCCATATGGATCAATTCCAAAGTTCGTGATGTCATGATATCCTTGATGGATTTGAAAGAGGACTTGGTTTGTTTCCCAAGTTGGTACGCATCGCAAATGTGGTCCTTTTCAAATTTCAAGTAAGGAATACCTTTCACCATTTCCTTATTGTTTAATCTAGATAGATGGTCAAAAGAAATGTGGCCTAATCTTCTATGCCATAACCAAGAGTCATCATCGAAGGCATTCAAACAAGTAGCATTGCATAGCATTTTAGACATATCAATCATGTATACATTATTTTCACGAAATTCAAAAAATATACATGCATTGAATTGTCTATCAATTACACTACATGCTAGATCATCAAAAACAACATTAAAACTTTTATCACAAAGTTAACTAACACTAAAGAGATTATGCTTGAGGGCATCAACTAAAACAACATTTTTTATTAAAGGAGATGTACCAAGTTTAACGTTACCAATACCAATGATTTTCCTTAGCGTCATCTCCGAAGGTGACGGTGCCACCTTCATGGTATCTTGATAGGGTTGCAAAGTTGTTGATATCTCAAGTCATGTGCCTTGAGCAACTACTATCAAGATACCACCGCTCCCTACGTCGTTGGTTTTTAGAATGTACCTACATCATTTAACAAAATCGTTGACTTTGGTACCCAAACTTTCTTGGGTCCTTGAATGTTAGTATTCCGAATCCAAACATGATTATGTGATGCATTTATCCTATCATAGCAAAATTTAACCAAATGACCCTTTCGGCCACAGTATGTGCATGTATAAACTTTACCATATATGAATGCGTGATGAGTGTGTTAAGTGTGGACATGTTTAAGGTGTTTACCATGATGTAATGGTTGTGATTTATGAACATGAGTGTGTGTAGCATGTGATTTATTCTTTGGGATATGTTTCTTAGGAAACATAGCCTCTAATCTAGTTTATCAAATTCACATTTCTTTAAAACATCTCCTACTGAGTCAATTTTCTTCTTTAGCATGGAAATCTCATCTTTATCAACTAGTAGAAATTTACCTTTGCAAGAAATTTTATAATTATCAAAATCCTTTTGTGTGGAAGCAAGTGTTGAAAATAAATCATCTTTTTCTTTTGTGAGAATAAAAACTTTGTGATTAAGTGATTCATTTTCCTTTTTCATTTTTAAGTATTTCTTTTTGAGAAAATCATAGTTTTGAGATAGTTCTTCAAAAACTTCTCCTAATTCATCTATAGATAATTCACAATCTTCAATGAATGTATCGGGAGTTTCCTTGCTTGTGCTTTCATTAGGCATGAAGCACATGTTGGCGGTGTCGACTTCCTTATCGGATTCACTCTCTGAATTCCAAGTAGCCTTTAAAACCTTCTTTTTGTATGGCTTCTTGAAAGTGGAGGGTTTGCCTTTGTTCTCCGACATTCCGCAACTATGTGAGTTTTCGACAATTGAAGCAAATGATTTTATTCTCTTCTTTACCTTGTCATCTTCTTCTATTTTAAAATTTGGCCTTGTTGTACATTCTCCGAACGTTCTTCACAAGAAGAGAAAGATCTTCATCATCCTCTTCATCATCATCTTCGTCGGAGTAGGTGGAAGAGCTTTTGAAAGCGATTGCTTTCTTCTTTGGAGGAGCCATCTCTTCTCTTGCTTTTCTTTCCATCTCATGGGCTTTGAGATTCCCAATGAGACGATGAGCTCCATTTCTTCCTTGTCATTGAGCTTCTTCAAAGTTGTGGCTTTGACTTCCCAAGATGGAGGGAGTGCACGGATGATTTTCCTCTCTTTTTGGTCATTGTTAATCCCGTCACCTAAAGAAGAAAGACTGTTATATTCTTGTAAATTTTGTAACCATATCATCTATGGTTTCATTCTCTTACATGGAAAAGTTTTCATATTGGGAACGAAAAAGGTCGATTTTGGCCCTCTTTACTTGTGAAGTTCCCTTATGAGTGATTAGTAGGTGAGTCCAAATCTCATAAGCGGATTTGCAGTGAATGACTCTAGCAATATCATCGTCATTAAGAGCTTGAAGCAAGGCATAGTGTGCCCTAGCATTAGCGTCAAACTCTTTCGTGGCAATGTCGGACCAAGTGTCCTCATCACCAAGAGGTGCGCTAAATGGTTGTCACCGCCTTTGCAACCCGGCTCCCTAAGGATTGCGAAAACACGGTCATCTTAACCTTCCATATGGGAAAGTTAAGGCTATCAAACTGGGTGGGGTCTTAATTCCTTCGGCTAACTAAGTGTATGAGGATGAAATATGAATAGAGTGATTAACAATATAGGATCTCTCTAAGGATATTAAGCCAAGAACCTAGAGACCAAAGCTCTGATACCAATTGAAAACACTAGAGGGAGAATAGGTGTTAATGCTAATCTAATGATCTTTTTAAACAACTAAGTATAAATGATGCAAGCGGTCACTCAAAATAAGAAATTGAAGCCGAATTTTCCGTGAAGGGCTCTACAACTTCTCCTCTTTGATTCCTCTGGATTATGAGTTGAGACGCGTAATTGCTTTCTTGTTGAAATGAGTAAAGACTGAAAATGCAAGTAAATGAAATGAGTGCAATAATGAAGTGCAAGCAAGTGGTATCACAAGTTAGAAATGTAAAGTAATGAAAAGCAATAAGGAAACCAATCGCAAACATAAGTAATTCGTTTCGAGGTTCGAGCCACTGCTCTACGTCCCCGCCTTCACCACTGTGAAGTATTTTCACTAAATCCACAAAAGAAATTTTCACATCGGAACCTTTACACCCAAGGAGATTACAATTGGTCTACACAAGACCGGAGTACCTAACTCCAACCAATCCATCCTCTACACAAGAGGGATCTCAACACAAGGAAATACAAGTCACTTGGTGATCAAAAGACCACAAACTCTCTCTTACAACTTCTTATAGAGTGGAGATGATTTTTGACTCAAGAAGTGAAGAGAGAAAAATTTCAGTTGTAAAGAAGAAAAAAGAGCTTGTAAACCAACTGAAAACTTTTGCAAATGAAAGAACTTTGAAAAGCAATGCAAGTAAACTTTCTTCTCTTTTGAAAAACTTAAAACAATGGGAATTTTTCTTGTGTGAAACAAATAACCAATGACCTCTATTTATAGGGAGTGAATTCATATCATCCATAATGAATACTAGGTCATTAGGTGGAGTTTAGCCACTAGGAATTCAGAAATAGGTATAGGAATTATTAAAAACAAACCAGAATTCAAGAAAGAGTCGTTGAGCTTTTTGACGGCTATCGGTCGACCAGGCCGGTCGACTGATAGGCTACATGGCAAAAGAGCCATTGGCTTCGGTCGACTGGTCCGGTCGACCGCAGGATAAAAAAGAAAATTTTGAACTGTCGGTCGATCGGGCCGTCAACCGACAAAACCCGAAACTAAGGGTCTTGCAGTCGGTCGACCGCAAGGTCTGTCGACTGGCCCGGTCGACCAGCAGACGTGCACAGACGTGCATGCCCAAAGCCACAAGGCCCGGTCAACCGGACGGTCGACGATCTGGCCTGAAATAGTCCGGTCGACCGCCCGGTCTACCGTAAGGCCTGAAACAGAATACAAATAAAGAAACTTTGAACTTTGAATAATTTTTGAAATATTTTTAAATGGTTTGAAGTTTATATAGCATGCTATAAGGGATAAAATACATGTATTAAACTAGATGTAAAAATATGAAATATTTTGAGACATGTATATCAATCAAACATGCACCAATACCAACAAAACTAAAAACTTGTATTTTGAAGAGTGTATTTGTGTGTGTGTGTTTTCTTGAGCATAACAATCATATCCTTACTCTTTAACATACTAATTCTTATAAAGGTTCTAGGTGACTATATGATCTTCAATTTTGGGCTTCTCCATATGCATTGTTGAATAACTTGAACCTTGATCCCGAATTGAGTCAACTTGAGTCAAAACCACCTTCCTTTAAGGAAGAAAACATCTTGAATCCATAGAACCATGAAACAAATTTAAATACTAAAATATGATTAGTACAAATAATTATATATATTTTGTAATCATCAAAGCTCCAAAACCGGGTGACTGTAACCTTAGGCCAACAATCTCCCCTTTTTTATGATGACAAAACATATGAGTTATTTAACAAAAAAAAGGGAAAAGGAGCTTGGGGCTCCCCCTCAAATCATGCTATATATATGAATGACTATATAGATGAATGAATTGTATGAGAAAGAAAACATCAAGAAAAATAATAACTCAAAAACAATAAACTCAAAAACAATAAACTAACTTTTTCTCCCCCTTTTTGTCATGCATCAAAAAGGGTAAAAAAATTAAACGTTGTTTAAAAAAAAATCATGAATCCATAACACAAACATTAAATTCACCACAAATGAAAGAAAATCTATTATAGTCTAGTAGTTTTATAAAAATATCGGCAAGTTGAAAATCGATAGAAACATAATCAATGTCAATATCACCTTTCTCATAATGATTTCTAAGAAAGTGATATCGAATGTCAATGTGCTTAGTCTTACTATGTTGATTTGCATTTTTAGTCATATGAATAGTACTAGTATTATCACAAAATATTAAATATGGTCATAATGTAAATCATAGTCAAGGAGAGTATGTTTCATCTAAAGGACTTGTGCACAACAAGCCCCGCCACAACATACTCCGCCCGACGATTGAGAGGGCTACCGAATTTTATTTCTTGAAGATCAAGAAACAAGATAATTATCGAGAAATTAACATGTTCTACTTGTACTCTTCCTATCCACTCTACAACCCGCATAGTCGGCATCCAAAAAGCTCGTCATGAAAAATTGTCCGGTCTTCGGATACCACAAACCCATTTCAATTGTGCCCTTAAGGTATCTAATAATGCGTTTTACCGCAATAAAATGGGACTCTTTAGGATACGATTGAAATCGAGCACAAAGATATACACAAAACATAATGTCCGACCTACTAGCCGTTAAATATAACAAACTACCAATCATTCTACGATAGATTTTAATGTCTACATTTATACCTTATTCATCCTTGTCAAGCTTTGTGGTGGTAGCCATGGGAGTTTTGCTTATCTTAGCCCTTCAATCCTAAATTTCTTGATAAGTTCCTTCGTGTACTTGGCTTGATTGATGAAAATCCCATCCTTCCTTTGCTTGATTTGGAGACCAAGGAAGTAGTTAAGCTCGCCCATCATAGACATCTCAAATTCCTCCTTCATGCATGATTCAAAAGCTTTGCAAAAATTTTCATTAGTAGAACCAAATATGATATCATCAACATATATTTGAACTATAAGTATATCATTTTCAACATGTTTGGTAAACAGAGTAGTATCTATTTTTCCTTTAATAAAACCTTTTAAAATAAGAAATGAAGAAAGTCTTTCATACCAAGCCCTAGGGGCTTGTTTTAAACCATAAAGAGCTTTGTCTAGTTTGAAAATAAATTCCGGATGTGTAGGATCAACAAACTCGGGGGTTGTTCAACATACACTTCCTCTTCAATAAATCCATTTAAGAAAGCACTTTTTACATCCATTTGAAAAAGTTTAAAATTTTTATATGAAGCAAATGCAAGTGTCATCCGTATGGCTTCAAGCCGTGCTACGGGTGCAAAAGTTTCCTCAAAATCAATACCTTCGACTTGAGTGTAACCTTGGGCACTAACCTAGCTTTATTCCTAACAACATTGCCCGACTTATACAACTTGTTCTTAAAGATCCATTTAGTACCAATTGTTGGTCTATCATGGAGCCTAAGACAAGATGTCAAACTTGGTTTTGCTCGAATTGATTGAGCTCCTCTTGCATGGCAAGCAACTAATATAAGTCGCCCTCGGCTTTGAAGATGTTCTTTGGTTCAAAATGAAAAATAAATGCATAGTGCCCACAAAGATCATGAAGTTTAGAATGAGTAGTTACCACTTTTGATACTTCACCTATAATAAGATCCTTGGGATGATGTGGAGTGAATCTCCAATCTTTTGGAAGTGGTTGTGTTGTCTCCACTTTAACTTCTTGAACTTCATTTTCCTCATCAACCTTTGGCTTATCTTTAAGAGTAGGTGGGTCCTTCAAAGTAATCCTCTCCATGTCTTCATTTAAGGAATCTATTTCTATAACATTCTCAACAAACACATTAGATTCCTCAAACTTTACATGTATAGATTCTTCAATAGTCAAAGATGATTTATTGAAGACTTTATAAGCTTTACTAGTGTTAGAGTAACCAACAAAAATTGCTTCATATGATTTTGCATCAAATTTACCTAAATTATCTTTAGTATTTAAAACAAAACATTTACAACTAAAAACTTTAAAGTATGAAACATTTGGTTTTCTTAAATAATAAATCTCAAAAGATGTTTTAGAAGTGTTTTTGCATAAAAAAACCCTATTTGATATTTGATATGTAGTAAGAAGTTGTTTACGGCCTCGGCCCATAGGTATTAAGGAGACCGTACTCATTTATCATTGTCCTAGCCATCTCTTATAATGTACGATTTTTTCTCAACGGCTCCATTTTGTTGTGGAGTTCTAGAACAAGATGTTGGCCCAGAGGCCTTCCACTCTAGTTTTGATGATGATTAACTCATGTAGTTATGTGTACTAATAATCTTGTGATTTTAGTTTCAGATCATTAATCAAGTTATTGGTAGGTGATTAGCTTCAACAAGATGATTTGAAAGTTTTCACATGTTGATTCCAGAGCCCGAGCGTGAAAGATCATATATAGCACTTGCTCGGTGGATCAAGAAGTTTTGGATCGAGTCGGCTTGGAGACGGCGCTCTACAAGAGGACTTCGGTACCATAGTTTAGTTTTGTGTTTAGATCCAAATTGTAAAGATTAGAATAGTATGATATGCTCAAGTTCACAACACACACGTTTCATGTTTTGAATATTGGTTTTCGGTTTTCGGTTTTAGGTTTAACCGATCTTGGTTTGCATGAATAGATAGATTCAAAACAAGTTTACATGGTTTAATGTATATTAGATTTGTTCTATATACATGCATGTTTAATTTCCTAGACAAACTTAGTTTTGACTTACTTATTCATGTGTTTTATGTTTTGGTATTTTTAACAAAACATAGTTTGGAATTAATGTCAAAAACATGGATATATATATGTTTCATGTATATAGGATTATATCCATATACATCATGCCTAAATGTTGTTTAATATCATGTTTTGTATTTGGATGAGTTTTGGACAAAACGTATTTTCTATTCAAAAATCCAAGTTTTAGAAAATACAGTTTTTGGTTTTTGGCAAAATTTTCATAACACAAAAATAGTTCAAAATGTTTGAGATTTGTGTTAAACTTTTTAACACAAGTTTGTATTTCAATGAAAAATGATAAAACTATTTTGTGGATTTTTAGAGATTCAATGGGAATTTTTAGGATTAAAAATTACATGTTTTTGCTGACCAGAACAGTCTCTGCCAGGCTAGGTCGGTCGACCCCTACGGTCGACCACACCAAGTAGCCGGTCGACCGTATCAGTCGACCGACGTGCACGGATACGTGCACGCTGGCTGCCTATTGGGCCGGTCGACCGCACGGTCGACCGACTGCATGCACGCTAGTCTCTGTTTGTTTCGGTCGACCGGGCGGGTCGACTGGTAGCTGGCAACGGTCAAAATGTGACCGTTGGCCGGTCGACCTCACGGTCGACCGGTAGGTCATTTTTGACAGGATCTGCTGCCAACGGCTATATTTTTCTGGGGGCTCTAAATACCCCATTGGAAAGAGTTTTTCTTCAAGATTTTTTTTGTGCGAATTTTTCCTGACCCTCTATTGTTTTCACAGCAATCAAAAGAAGTTTTTGGGCTTTAAATTGAACAATCTTTTTGGTGTTTTTGCTAGGGTTTGGAAGATCAAAGAAAAGGGTTTTTGGGAAAAGATTTGATTCAACTTCTATATCTTGATTTCAGTTTTTCCCAAGGATTTTCTTTGTGATTTTGATTTCCATTCCATTGGTTTTTTCACACTTGAGCTACATCTACTTTCTTATTCTATAGGATCTTTGTGTGGGAGAAAGAGATTGTTTGTGGTTGTTGTTTAGACCACCAGTTGAAAACCCTGTTGGCCCAAAGGCCCTTCCCCTAGTTTTGATGATGATCAACTCATGTAGTTATAGTTACTAATGATCTTGTGTTTAATTAGTGACAGATTCATGATCAAGATCTTAGTAGGTGCATAGCTCAACAAAGGATAAAAGAACAAGATTTGGAGCTTGCATGTGGTGATCCAAGGAAGTTTTTGGATCAAGCTTGGACCAAGTCAAGAAGATGAGAAGCCTTCAGGGAAGACTTCAAGAAGTTGAAGACTTGTGTCTAGGTATAGAATTTGTATTTTTGTTTTAGTAAAAATGTAAAGGATAGATAGTTGGTGGATTGCTCAAGTCTATATCACACACACTCTTGATTAGAACTCTTGATTTAATTGATTTCATAAAAGATTTTGTTTAGAAAAGAATTTTTATTTAGAAAAAGATTTTTCTTTGTGACAAAATATTTATCTTGGATTTTAGTATTTCAAGTTTACATATCTTATAACCAAAACCATACTTAGTGCTTATTGTCAAAAACTAGATATTACATCTTAATTGTGTAGTGGATCATATCCATACACACTATGCTTTAAAATGAACTCAAAATCTTGTTTTTGTATTTGATGAAGATTTAGAAAAACAAGTTTGGAAAAACATGTTTTGGAAAAATACATTTGGTTATTGAACTAATATTTTCAAGTTACAAAATAGACCAAAACATCTATAACATGTCTTGATTTTGTGCAAGCATGTTTGTTCTTTCAAGTATATTGGTAAAACTATTTTTTGTAGAATTTCTATGTATTTTTAGGATTTTATAAAAGATTTTTAAATCCTGTTTTTCAGACCTGGAGACTGGCTGACAGGCCAAACCGGTCGACCGGTCCGGTCGACCGATGTGCACAGCCCTGTGCACGTTGTCAGCACAGTGGCCGGTCGACCGGGTCGGTCGACCGACCAAGAGAGTTTGCTCTCTGGAAATATCAGTCGACGGGCCGGTCGACCGACAGTTCATTCCAGGTTATCGGTCGACCGAGCCGGTCGACCGGTGGCTGTAACGGTCAGAAAATTGACCGTTGGCCGGTCGACCGGCGGTCGACCGACAGCACTGACAGGAGCCCAACGGCTCTATTTTCTGGCAGCCTATAAAAGGGGTCTTGTCACTTGTTTTAGGGAGAAGATTTTGGAGATTTCTTGAGCTGTTTTTCTGATACTTTTAAAGAGTTTTCTCCACAAAATAGAGTGCTAATACTTCCAATCAAAAGGGAGTTTTTATCAAGAGAGTGTTAAGTGATTCTTTGAGTTTTTCACCATAGTCTTTCCTTGTTTTTCTCACACCACACTTGAGCTTCCATTGCTAGATATTCCTATAGGTGTGTTGTAGTGAGAGAGCTCTTTAGGTGATCAAGTGTTGTGATCATCAAAGAGATCTTTTCTTTGTATTTGAGGAAACGGGCAAGTGTGCTCGTGTTGTTGGTGGTTGGAGTTCGGTTGTGAACTCTTGGTGGTTCGAGGTACGGCCTCGGCGAGTCGGTGGACTTGCGTGTGTATGGGACTTGGGAGTCCGAGGGTTTGTAGGTGTACGGCACGAGGAGAGATCCGGTGGGATCTTACATAGTGGAAATCCTTCGTGTGTCGAAGGCGGGGATGTAGAGCAAGTGTGCTCGAACCTCGAAACAAACCCTTTGTGTTTGCGATTGCTTACTCTTCCCTCTTTCTCTTTTTGTCTCTATTTTATATCTTGCATTCAATTTATTTTGTTCATCTTATATATGCATGATATATACCCTTGGCTTAATTGATATATAATTGCGTGGGATTGTTGTTAACACTAGTATTCAACCAAGAGAGCCAACGCGGCACCTCAACCCATTCAAGGGGAATCTAGAGGAGCTTGTCCAGAGCCTCGCAAGGGAATTCGGCAACACTCTTGAGTTATACATAAGTGTTTAATTAAAAGAAATTTAATTTGGTCATCTTAGTTTTAATTCCGCATTATTTGTTCACAAGTGACCTTTAGATTAGCCATCACCTATTCACCCCCCTCTAGGTGAACTTACAATTGGTATCAGAGCAATTTCAATTGGTATCAGAGCTAGTGCTCTTGATAAGGGTCTAACAACCTAAGAGTTAAAGATCCTACATTTGGGCTAATCACAATATTTGTTGTACACACACACCTCACCATGGACTTTATGTCACCACCCACCTTTGACATTCTTAACATCCACATTTGGAAAGTTAAGATGTCATTATTCCTCAAAGCCCTAGGTTATAATGTATATCTTGCCACTACTAATAATGCTTATTGTATAGATGGTAAGAATCTTGAGGCTAATACAAAAGCCCTAAATGCTTTGAAGAGTACCCTAAATGATGATTACTTATTTAGGGTTGCTAATATTGATATGGCTTTTGTAGTATGGAACACCCTCATCTCCCTTGGCGAAAATGAACAATACTATGCGGGGAGCGATTCGGATGTTGGAAGCGACACCTCCAACAAGTGCTACATGGTCCAGGGGATGACCCCCTTGAGGTAATTTCCGAATCCGAGGATGATAATGTTATGTCATATGATGAGCTTAATACATTTTGCCAATTATTGCTTGAAAATATGACATGAAAAAGAAAGAAATTAAAAATTTGAAAAGGATATTGCTAGCATGCATGTAGATCATGATTCATGTAGAGATAACATTGCATGTTTAGAAAAAGATAACAAGATTTTGAAAAAGGATTTGATTGCATGCTTAATGAAAATGTTTCACTTAGGAATAAAGTCGCATGCTTAGAAAAAGAAAAAGAAGATTTGAAAAATGAGAATTTCCTTATTTTCTAAATTGAGTATTTTGTGTGAAGGAAACAATACCTTGAAAGAAAAGATTGATTTGGTGGAAAAACAAAAGGAAAGTATTTTGCAAGAAAATAAGTCTTTGAAAAGAAAATTTGTGAAAAAGAAAAAGATAAAGTTTGTAAAAAGAAAAAGAAAAATGATTCTTCATCTCATCATGCTTTTCATGCCACATCTAATGAGATTAAGAATATGAAAAATAAGATGAATAATTTGAGCTCTAATTTGAGCACATGTGCATTTAATCATTCTAAGTTGGAATCCTTGTTTCAAAAGAAACAATTTCCCCATGCTCATGCACATACTCATCATGCTCATGCTTATGGTGCACATCACGATCACAATCACACTCATAAGCATCATGCTAAGGTGTACATTTGTACACATTGTGGTCGCAAAGGCCATCTAGCAAGATATTGTTTTGATAAGAAACCATATTTATATTTTGCTAAGTATAATAGATTTTGGGTTCCTTACAACAATGCTAACCCCAAAGGACCCAAGAAAACATGGGTACAAAACCCCCACCTTTGATTTTGATGTAGGTGGAGGCTCTCACAAAACGTGAGAGGATTGGTGCCTTGGTAGTGATTGCAATGGACATGATGGACATACACTTGGTTGCATCACTATCAAGGAGCTTGGTGGACAACCACCATACTTGGAGCTTTGAAGTTGGTAACAATTTCTTAACTCCTATTTTTATATACATGCTTTTACTTATTTCATACATAGCATGTTCATGATTTTGTTTGATTTGTGCTTCATGTGGTATTTACATGCTTAGATGTAGAATATTTCAAAACTTGTATTCATACATAGATGTATAGTGAATTACAATTGACTCTCAAATAATTTGAACTTCATGCTCACTTGTATCCACTTTATGCATATGTATAATCTAGTTTTGATAATTCTCATATATACATGTTTTGCCAATTTTTGTGATTTACTTCATGTATATGCATGTTTAATTCAAATCTAATAAATATACATGTATACCCGTGAGTCTCTTGCCTTCATGCAATATATATTGGACTCTTTTAATATTTGGGATATGTATGCATATTGTTGGATTTGTATAATTCATACATATACCATGTAAATTTTTTTGATGATTTGTTTGATACAAATGATTTTTGTGTGTTGTTAAAATAAAAATTTAGTCATGATTTGATTTGGGCTTCTATGACTATTTCATGTAGATACTATTTACATAACCTTTGAACACTCTATCTTTAAGAAAATATATATGTTGAGCTTTATGGAATATGAGTGCTTGAACTTTTATGTATTTAGTATTATTCATGAAAAACATATGATTTTTATTTATGAGGATCTTTAACTAGTTTGTCAAAAATTCATTAAACTAGTTATCTATTCTTCAAGTATTGCACATGATCCTATTTTTTATGGATAAATTCTTTTATGTTCTCAAGATTTGAACGTTTCATGTATTGAATATTAGTTTAAATGTTAATTTCTATCAACACTAGGATTTATACTTGAACATATTATGGGCACAAATAAATTTATTGATATGTGTACTTGAATGCTTATTTGAACTATTATGTACTAGTATAGCCTTATGTTGATGATCATTGCATTCTTAAATTGTATTCCCATTTGGATTTTATGTTATGATCATGTGATTTCATTTCATGTATAAGTTTCTTTTGCCAAACATTAAAATATACATGGATAACCCTTGAGTCATTTGCTTTTCATGCAAATCTATTTATAAGGACTCAATTGTAGTTTGGGGATATGTATGTATACTTAATGTCTTGTCAAAACATACATATGCTATGAAATATAATTTTGATGATTTTCATATATTAAAATTTTGTGATGATTTTCGTATTTCAAAATTTATGTTATTTTTAAGGAATATTGAACTTCATTGTCATTTTCATGATGTCATGCTTCACATAACATTAGTACACTCACCTCTTTTGAAAATTATATGGACTTTATGGATTAGAGTGTTTTTAGTGCCTTGTGTTTCATTGATCTTTCATGAAAAACTTTTTAACTTATTCCTTGATGGAAGGATCTCGTACTAGTTCTTAAAACAAGTTCATTTAACTAGTTCGAATTCTTCATATGGTAGATTATATGATATATACACTTAAGCTTAATTTTCAATTGGTATCATTGGATATTTTCAATTGGTATCAATTTGACCTCTTATGTATATACTCATATTTTTGCTTTCCATATATGTATGTCACCTTCAATTGATATTAGTTCTTCATACATATATATTTGTTGTGTGCTTGTATCTACATGGACTTATATTTTAAAGCACAAAGTTGTTAATGCTAAGCTTACTTCAAATCTTATTTATCTTCAAGCTTATGCATTGTATTTCATAATTGGTATCAAAATTCAAAATTTTTTTTTGATTTGTATTTCCTATATGCAAGGAGAGCTTAACATCTCTTCTACATATAGATTCATGTTGAGTATATTATAATTTGAGGAGCTTGACAACTCTTCTTTCATGATATACGTGTGTAGGGGGAGCTCACATCTCCTCTTATGCATGACATATTATACGTTATGTGAATTAGGGCTTGTCATCCCTCTTTCATGTAATGTATATGTGTCGGGAAGCTAACTTAACGTCTTCCTCTTCATGATTTATATCGCATATAAATTTTTATTGATTGATTTGTATTTATCCCTCCTTGATTTCTTTATTTTTTGACAAAAAGGGAGAATTTGTTGATGTATTTTTTCTTTGAACCCTTTGTTGATGATTGACAAAAAGGGGGAGAAGAATTGTGATTTATATGCATGATTTCATGATTTCCTTACTTAAGGGGGAGAAGTATTTGGTTCCTTGCTTAAGGGGGAGTAAGATTTGTATTTATGCATATATATGTTGTCTTGCAATTAGGAGCAAAAGATTTGATTTATGATTTGATTTATATGATTGCATCTCCTACATTGCGTACATGTCATGTGCTTTTATTGCCATATCTTTTATTTATTTGGTATGCATGAGTTAAGGGGGGAGCTTCTTTGAAGCTTTAATTTAATCCATGCATATATAACTCCATGAGTTTGTCATCATCAAAAAGGGGGAGATTGTTGGGCCAAAGGCCCTTCACCCTAGTTTTTGATGATGATCAACTCATGTAGTTATAGTTACTAATGATCTTGTGTTAATTAGTGACAGATTCATGATCAAGATCTTAGTAGGTGCATAGCTCAACAAAGGATAAAAGAACAAGATTTGGAGCTTGCATGTGGTGATCCAAGGAAGTTTTTTGGATCAAGCTTGGACCAAGCAAGAAGATGAGAAGCCTTCAAGGGAAGACTTCAAGAAGTTGAAGACTTGTGTCTAGGTATAGAATTTGTATTTTTGTTTTAGTAAAAATGTAAAGGATAGATAGTTGGTGGATTGCTCAAGTCTATATCACACACACTCTTGATTAGAACTCTTGATTTAATTGATTTCATAAAAGATTTTGTTTAGAAAAGAATTTTTATTTAGAAAAAGATTTTTCTTTGTGACAAAATATTTATCTTGGATTTTAGTATTTCAAGTTTACATATCTTATAACCAAAACCATACTTAGTGCTTATTGTCAAAAACTAGATATTACATCTTAATTGTGTAGTGGATCTATCCATACACACTATGCTTTAAATGAACTCAAATATCTTGTTTTTGTATTTGATGAAGATTTAGAAAAACAAGTTTGGAAAAACATGTTTGGAAAAATACATTTTGGTTATTGAACTAATATTTCAAGTTACCAAAATAGACCAAAACATCTATAACATGTCTTGATTTTGTGCAAGCATGTTTGTTCTTTCAAGTATATGGTAAAACTATTTTTTGTAGAATTTCTATGTATTTTTAGGATTTTATAAAAGATTTTTAAATCCTGTTTTTCAGACCTGGAGACTGGCTGACAGGCCAAAACGGTCGACCGGTCCGGTCGACCGATGTGCACAGCCCTGTGCACGTTGTCAGCACAGTGGCCGGTCGACCGGGTCGGTCGACCGACCAAGAGAGTTTGCTCTCTGGAAATATCAGTCGACCGGGCCGGTCGACGACAGTTCATTCCAGGTTATCGGTCGACCGAGCCGGTCGACCGGTGGCTGTAACGGTCAGAAAATTGACCGTTGGCCGGTCGACCGGCGGCTCGACGACCGACAGCACTGACAGGAGCCCAACGCTCTATTTTCTGGCAGCCCTATAAAAGGGGTCTTGTCACTTGTTTTAGGGAGAAGATTTTGAGATTTCTTGAGCTGTTTTTCTGATACTTTTAAAGAGTTTTCTCCACAAAATAGAGTGCTAATACTTCCAATCAAAAGGGAGTTTTTATCAAGAGAGTGTTAAGTGATTCTTTGAGTTTTTCACCATAGTCTTTCCTTGTTTTCTCACACCACACTTGAGCTTTCCATTGCTAGATATTCCTATAGGTGTGTTGTAGTGAGAGAGCTCTTTAGGTGATCAAGTGTTGTGATCATCAAAGAGATCTTTCTTTGTATTTGAGGAAACGGGCAAGTGTGCTCGTTGTTGGTGGTTGGAGTTCGGTTGTGAACTCTTGGTGGTTCGAGAGGTACGGCCTCGGCGAGTCGGGGACTTGCGTGTGTACGGGACTTGGGAGTCCGAGGGTTTGTAGGTGTACGGCACGAGGAGAGATCCGGTGGGATCTTACATAGTGGAAATCCTTCGTGTGTCGAAGGCGGGGATGTAGAGCAAGTGTGCTCGAACTCGAAACAACCCTTTGTGTTTGCGATTGCTTACTCTCCCTCTTTCTCTTTTTGTCTCTATTTTATATCTTGCATTCAATTTATTTTGTTCATCTTATATATGCATGATATATACCCTTGTGCTTAATTGATATATAATTGCGTGGGATTGTTGTTAACACTAGTATTCAACCAAGAGAGCCAACGCGGCACCTCAAACCCATTCAAGGGAATCTAGAGGAGCTTGTCCAGAGCCTCGCAAGGGGAATTCGACAACACTCTTGATTATACATAAGTGTTTAATTAAAAGAAATTTAATTTGGTCATCTTAGTTTTAATCCGCATTATTTGTTCACAAGTGACCTTTAGATTAGCCACACCTATTCACCCCCCTCTAGGTGAACTT